>PVKE010006285.1:0-55032 GCA_004027555.1 Craseonycteris thonglongyai
GGTAATTGAAGACAAAACTGATGAGGTCACCACTGTAGAAGAATAAAAAGTAAATCCCAGGATGCCCATTGTTAGAGATTGGGGTGATTAGAAAAAACATCAAAGGGAACAGAGAAGGGGTTGTCAGGAAAGAGGAAAAATGAGACAGTGTGGGAGAATGAGTAATAAAACATTTGGTTGGTCTTTATCCCCAGTTCCTGGGAAGTAATCTCTAAATCTTTGGAATTTCCTGAGGGCTAGGAATATCTTTATTAATCACAAAGGGCCCCTCATTTATGCAAATAAGATGACTCAGGATGGGGACTCACCATGCCAGAAACAGCAACCATGTAGTTAGAGGGTTGGGGATTTTTGAGTCATGTGACGTCAGCCTGCCCTCTGGTAAGGAGAGGAAGGCTGGATATTTGTTGATGATTATGCTAAGTATGTCTATGTAATGAAACCCTAATAAAAGTTCTGAACATCAAACTCAAGTGAGGTTCTCAGGTGGCAGCAATCTGCATATTGTTGGACATCAGTGTGTCTGGAGGGTAATAAGTCCTGAGAATGAAGAAGCTTCAGATTTGGAACTCTTGCAGACTGGGCCCTATGCACATCTCCCTTTGACTGGTACTGATTTGTATTATTTTTCTATTAAAATTGCAAGCATAGCACTTTCCTGAGTTCTGTGAGGTATTTTGGCACATAATTGAAGCTGAAGAGCTAGTGAGAACTTACAAATTTCTAGACAGTAAATCAGAAATAAGGGTAGCCTGGAAAACCACAAACTAGTGGTGTCTGAGGTAGGGCAGACTTTTGGAAGACTGTGCCCCTAGCATGACGTTTGTACAAATACCAAATAGTTGGTGTCAGAAATTATTACAGAGGCCAAGGGAAGAAAATATTTTAAGGAACAGGTGATATAACATGAATCAGGTGATATAAAGAATGAGAATTGAGGTTTCTAGTCACAACATGGAAACTATGGTTGACTTTGAAAAGAGAGTGTTCCACAGAGTTAAAGGAGTTAAATCTTGAGTACAGAGTGTTCTATCTATGAAGAAAGGAATTGTAGGCAGCAAGTATAAACTATTTTTTAAGGGTACGTTCTGTCGATGCAAGGAGTCATTTGTGGTTTAAGTTGGGAATAAATATGGGCTCAAGGAGTTTTACTTTTTTTTTTTTTAATATATTTTTATTTATTTATTTATTTTTGACAGAGAGAGTGAGAGAGAGAGAGATACAGAGACAGAGAGAGAACTGAACTAGGGGAGCTCCCAGTTCAGCAT
Source organism: Craseonycteris thonglongyai (assembly GCA_004027555.1). Lineage (NCBI taxonomy): Eukaryota > Metazoa > Chordata > Mammalia > Chiroptera > Craseonycteridae > Craseonycteris > Craseonycteris thonglongyai. The sequence goes on from PVKE010006285.1 coordinate 1,269, forward strand.
ATGGGTCCGCACGGGCCGGAGCCAGGATTCGATCCCCAGTCCCCGGCGCTGCAAAGTGAGAGCTTAACCCACTGAGCCATCCCGGCTTCCCCATTTTTCTTTATTTTAATGGGTGATTTAAAGAATGTTTACACTGATGGAAATAATCTATTGGAAGGAAAACACAGATGAGGAAGAACAGAGTAAGAATAATGTCTGTATAATGTCCTTGAACATATGGAGGACATAACTATAGAGGTGGCCTGATGAAAAAAGCACAGACAGTGCTTCCATAGTAGCAGAAGAGAAGGGAGTATATAGGCATAGATGCCTTCAAGTGGAGAAATGTGATAGGGTCAACTTGAATAGAAATTTTCTTCTGATTGCTTCTATTTTTAGTGGAATCAAAAGCAAGGGCATGGGGTTAGAGTAAGGATAGTGTAGCAATTACTGGTGGCTTGAAGAGAGAAAAGCAGGTCTTAATTTCAAGCATCAATAAAGGCTCATATGAGTATAGTGTGAGGATCATGAATTTAAAGTGACACCAGTCGACATAGTGGTAGTGAGCAGCAATGAGAAACATGGAGAGTACTTGTCTCACGGAGTTAGAAGTGATGGTTGAGTAAAAACTGCCATCACTTGATACGGCTCCTAGGGAAGAAAGGAATTTTTGGTAGAGTTGGGTTTCTCTCAGATTAAGAAAGTAAAGTGAATATTTCAGAATATTTCACTTTAGGGTATAAGGGTGTTTTCTAGTAACTGATTAGTAGATCAGAATAGAAAATAAATACATAAGTTCATGTGTGTGTGTGTGTGTGTGTGTAATTTCACGTCAATTAAAAAATTGATTATTTAATACATCCATTTTTATAACCAGGGAGGAAATGTTGGATCTCTGTCCTACATTTTATACCAAGGAAAAGTCAGACAGATTAAATATTTAACTATGAAAAAGTAAATTATAAATTTGCTATAAAAACATAATAAATAAAAAGCTAATTTGGGGATGGATAAAGCCTTTCTAAGTATGACACAAGATACAAAAAATTACTGTGAATTATATTGCATTGATAATTTTACAACTGAAAGTTTACAAAATATCATTACCAAGCATATATAAGCAAAGGACAAAGGTAAATGTTCAAAATGAAAAATTAGTATTGCTATTATATTATAGGAAATGGCTAAGTTTTTATTATTAGTCAATAATCAACAAGACCAAATTCCCAATATAAAAAAGGGCAAAGAATATGAACAGAACATGTATTAGAAAAACATAAATTGTATATAGCTTTTAGGTATAGCACAAGCTACTCAATATTTGCCATATTAAAAATGCAAATTTAAACTATAACACTCCATATTTCACTCAACAGTTTGACAAATAAAAAATTTTTGATAAAATACTATCAGGGGATAGAGATCATTCATTGCTGTGTGTGAATGAGTGATAGGAACCAAACAGAATATCAATTAATAAGACACTTTGTTAAATAAAATACTACAATAAAACACTAAGTAACCAATCAAAATAGTGAGTTAGTTTTCTGTGGTACATTGAAATGTGCTAAAATAAATTTTGTCATAATAATTTAAAGTAATATTGTAAAGAGTAATAATATAAAGTAATACAATAAAAAGGGCTACTCAAGACTCAGAACATTGCATATAGTAGTCTCTCTGAATGAAAAATAAAAAGCAAATTTGAATACACACACATGCACTCACCAAAAAAATATGTGCATACTTGTATTTGCATAAAACACATTAAATATGTAAAAATGCTAATTGCTTCTAAAATGGGGGCTTGGGTTTTATGGAAGAATACGAAAATGTTATGCTATAATCATGTTTTCTTTTATACCATATTCATGTTTGCAAATTCAAGAAATTTAAAGATATATACAGTTATTAATATTATATAATTAGGGATTACTGAAACACTAAACAAGTGAGTTTAAAAACCATAAGTAAGACATTATTGACTGAAAATAAAAAAATTTGGAATATTTAAAAATATGGTTCTAAATTTTAGAAAATAATAATAATGAGATTGGGAGGGTAAATTCATGAGGGAGCTGAAGAATATTAAAGTAGATTCAAGAAGGATGTGGTTTGTTTAATTCTATTGTGGTTAAAATTATTAAGTTAAACATGTTTACTAAACTTTTCAGACAGTTAACTACTAAAAGGAAATAAATAGAATGTATACTTTGCAAACATAAAGTGAAAAAAGAAAATATTTTCAAAAAATCAATCAAGAAAGAGAAAATGGGGGAAGCCGGGATGGCTCAGTGGGTTAAGCACTTGCTTTGCAGCCCCGGGGACCAAATATTGAATCCCGGCCCCAGCCCATGTGGACCAGATCCTGAACTTGGGTGTGCTTCCCATGCAGGAGGCCCCCAGCCCAGTTCCCGCCCTGCACGCCCACCACCCACCTGTGTGGAATGAAACCATGTCAAAAACTGATGACAAACAACTATGAAGACTGCTCTGGGCCCTCTTCCTTCTCTCTCTCTCTCTCTCTCTCTCTCTCTCTTTCTCTCTGTCTCTCTCTATATCTCTGTCTCTCTTTGTCTCTGTCAAAAACAATAAAATAAATCTTTAAAAAAAAAAGAAAGAGAAAATGAATAATCAAAATATGAGTCAGTGGAAAAAGTCAGACTAAATGGTGATCGAGAAAATTTCTAATATATTAGGAACCATAATAAATGTAAATGTAGTTAACTCATTTATTTAAAGCAAGAACTAATTAGCTTCCCCTCCCTTTCTCTGTTAGGAAAAGAGCAAAGAGTAATTACAGGGCTCCCACTATTAGAACTAATGTGGTTTTGGAGAGTGTCTTACTTTGGTAAAATCCTTAGTTTGGGGGATGCCGGGATAGCACAGCAGGTTGAGGGCTTGCCTTGGAACCTTGAGGTTCGGGAATCAATTCCTGGCCCCGAACTGTGAAATCCATATTCTGAACTGGGGTGCAACTGATAACCACCAGGATGGTGATGAAGGTCTTTGCAACCCATATGAGAGGCCCCCAATTCAGTTCCCACAACCTCGTGGCCCCACATCCACCTATGTGGAATTAAACTATGTCACAACTAATAATGTACAACTATGAAGATTGCTCTGAGCCCTCCCCCCATTCTCTCTCTCTCGCACCTTCTCTCAAACAATAAAAGTAAATTTAAAAATCGTTGGTTTGCATAATTTTCTCCTAAATATACCGGGTATGTGTTCTGCTGTTTTAATTTTTAGTCTCAGCAGAAACATAAAATGTATAGACAAAAGTCATGTGGTAGGTTTCAACAATGACCCACATTGCCCCCTCCCCACCCCAATAAATGACCCTGTCAGGTGTCTGCTCGGAGACCTCCAGCTCTAGCTCTGGCTCTCATCATGTGACTTACTTCGGCCAGTGGAATATTAGCAAATACTTCACAAGTAGATGTGGAAAGTGCTAGTGAAACGGAGATGTCCTGCTTTAGCCTTCTGCCCTCACCCAGACCACACAGCTGTTTGAGAATGCAAGACCTGAGGAACAGAGGCTAGTCACTGCAATCATTCAAAGCAAGGCCACCCCCAGATCAGCCCAATGCCAGCCATCTTCTATGTGAACAACTTCCCATAAGGTAAGCAAAATCATCCAGTTAATGCACAGATTTTGAACTCAATACATGCTTAGTTTTATGCTCCTGAAATTTGAGATAGTCGGTTATGTAGCAGTATGCTGGTAAAAGATTCTTAATGTAGATAACAAGACTTTTGGACTAGCTTTGTCAATTAGCGCAGAATACATGCAGTGGCGAAATGTCACCTGGTAGACTGAAGAGTCCTCATACATCAATAGAAACCAAGGCTCTTCAGCAATTGAGACACAATTTACTCACAAAGTCATTGAAGAACCATTTCAAAACAATTCTCTCCACCAAATAATCAAAATGTTAGGCTTTTAAGGAGTACCAAAGGTCTAGTAACCCCTGCTTGTCTATGTTTCCTATTAGAATCAATTTAGACTTTTTCAACTGTTTCTGCACAACTATTAGGTAATTCTTTTGTTTGTTTGTTTTTGTTTTTGACAGAGAGAGAGAGATACAGAGACAGAGACAGAGAGAAGGGGGAGGGCCCAGAACAGTCTCAATAGTTGCACATCATCAGTTCCTTAACACAGTTTCACTCCACAGGTGGGCGCGGGGCTGCACAGGGCAGGAACTGGGCCAAGGTCCCACCCCGGTGAGAATTGAATTGGGGGCACTCCCCAGACCAGCACATGGGTCCACACGGGCCAGGGTCAGGACTCAACTCCTGTCCCCGGAGCTGCAAAGTGAACGCTCAACCCACTGAGCCATCCCAGCTTCCCCTAGGTAATTCTTATTTGCCAGTCTTATCCTGCTCCTGACAGTTGCTTTATCTTCCTTTCTGGTTTTTTTTGTTTTTTGGTTTTTTTTTGGAGGGGGGGCTCTCTTGCCTCCATTTAACTACCATAGCCTTTCGTTTCCTGCCAACTGCCTCCCTTCCCCTGACCCTGTGTTTCAGGAAAAGGAAGATAACTTGGCATACCTGCCAAAGACTTGTGACAGTAATATATGAGCAGAGTGCTCCCCTGATGTCTTAGAATAAAACAATACCTTCAAGAAGACAAACCCTCTGTCATTTGGTTTCCAGGAATACAAACATATCTAAAAACACAGAGCTAAATACATTTTAAAGACATTCTTTTTTAAATGGAAGTGCTGAGAATCAGTGTGATACAGAGGACAGAATGTAGGCTTTGGAGTCAGATATTTTTGGGATTGAGTCCTGACAACCTTTGACCTTGCGTAGTTACTTATTACTTAGCATCTTGAGCATTCTTTTTATCTTTTGCAAGATGTGAGGATTATGTGAGATTAAATAACTAAACTCCTAGCACAACCAGCATATTTCTTCGCCCAAATCTCTCTGGCCTTGACAGCAATTAAAATTTCTTTTACCTCACTGCTGAATGTCTCCCAAATCCTTTAGCAATTCTGCTCTGTCTCAGCCCCTGCAAAAGTGTTGTGGTTATTAAACTCAAACTTCCAAAGACTAAGAGAACAGAAAGCTACAGATAACATTAAAAAAATTTTATTTGTATATATTTTCAAATTGAGATCTTTTATCCATTTACACTAATAAAACTAATGCCTCCAGGATTCAATAACAAAACACCATTGTAAATTCCAAAGAAATAATGGAACAAAGTTGAAAATTATTTAATAGTGCAATTGTGAAAACTTTGCTGGATACAATCATCTGTCATAATTAATCAAATATAACAGATCAGTTTGATTTATGAACCTAAAGAATGACCATTTTCTGAAGGACTACCTCATGCAATAAGTATTTGAAAATGTAAAAATTCACATCTTGGTTGTCTACTGATTTTCTCAGCTGTTAATTTCAATTTCAGTGGATTATCATTCATTTAAATTTATTTTTAATTTATTTAAGTCCTCAAATTTGTGCCACATTCACCTTCATAAGCATTGAATTGTAGATGATAAAGTGTGCAATTCTTTTTTTTTTTTCATTATTAGGCTAACTTTTCTATTTTTGTTCTATTCTATAAAAGACCAGTTTACAACATTTTTGACACAAGAGACCAGTTTTGTGGAAGTCAATTTTTCCATGGACAGGGATGGGGGTGTGCGGGGGAATGCACATGCACGGTGCACAACAGGGTTCACTTAGATGCTTTGTTTCAGGATCATATTGGTACATCTGTGGTTCATGACCAGTGATAACATGGACCAAAACATCATCTTGCCTCTCCAAAAGGTCTTGTCAGATTTGGGCTTTCCTTTGCTTTTGTCATCAGTGAACTCCTTCAGGGCCATTTTCACACACACCTTTCTCGTGCCAAGATTTTCCTGTTTCTCTACTGATGTTTACTTGGTCTGCTATGCTTCTCACAGTCAGCTGATGATTTGGATGCACACTGTACACATTTTTGCAATGTTTTCATCACCATGACCTCTCTCCATCAGTGACACTCTCTCTCCTCGGAAAAAGTTTGAATCTGTTTGTCCACTGCCATTTTCTTCATGGCATTATCCCCATCAGCTTGGACTAACATATCTGATTTCACTTTTGCCAAGTTTAACAATAAGTTTAATGTTTGTTTCTTGCTCTAATTCAAACTCTGACAATTTCACGATGGCACAAAAAAGCACGCATCAACATTAATGAGTGCCACTCAGCAAGACACAACCACATATCAACACTAACACAGCCGTGAGACACTGATATACCAAGGTTACGAAACCTTACTGAGTTGTTTGTACAGTGCTGACAACATAAACACATGGTGGCAAGTTCGCGAATTTAATTGTCATAGCTTGTAGAAGCTACCACTTACTGAATACTTTAAATGCCCTAAATACTTGGTGTACTTTTTAAAATTCTAATAAGACTTTTAAGGGTAAATATTATTAGTCCTGTCTTATAGGATGAGTATATTAAATACTTAGGGGATAAAGTAGCTTTATCAAGTTAAAATGGCTATTTTAATATGAACTTGATGCAATACTATTGAATTGACAACAAAATAACAACCACCACCCAGTCCCTCCTTCGCTGCACCTATCTGAAAACAATGTTCTCACAAATTTTCCTCCCTCTGTTTACAGTGGGTTTCTTTTTACATCCTAGCCAATCTCAGATGCAGTCAATTTCTCCTTTTATTTCCTCTACCTAGTAACTAATTTGCTACTTTTGCTTTTCAAATAAACTGCTTATGCTGTTCTTGAAAGTTTTTAGAGAACAACACTTCCATGTCCACGACTAGGTAAAGAGTTGAATTCTTAAATCTAGATGGGGGTGGAGGGGGTGGAGGGGAAGCTGGGATGGCTCAGCAGGCTGAGCATTCGCCTTGCAGCCCCAGGGTCTGAGGATCAAATCCTGACCCTGGCCCACATAGACCCATATGCTGAACTTGGGTGTGCCCCCAGTTCAACTCTTGCACCTGTGGAATGAAACTGTATAAAAAACTAATGACGTACAACCTCGGAGACTTTTCTGGGCTTCTCCCTTCTCTCTGTAGTTCTGTCTGTCTTTCTCTCTCTGTCAAACAAAACAAGCAACATCAACAACAAAAAAACAAACAAAAAAACAAAAAAGTAAATCTTTAAAATATAGATGGGATGGGAAAGCTGGGACGGCTCAGCGGGTAAAGCGCTCGCTTTGAAGCCCCGAGGACCGAGGATCAAATCCCGGCCCCAGCCCATGAGGACCCACATGCTGAACTGGGGAGTGCCCCCAGTTCAGTTATTGCCAGGACCTATGTGGGAGGCTCCCGGCCCAGTTCCTGCCCTGCGCAGCCCTGTGCCCGCCTGTGGAGTGAAACTATATGGAAAACTAATGTCAACTATGGAGACTGCTCTGGACCTCCCCCTGCTTCTCTCTATCTCTCTCTGTCTCTTAATCTCTGTCAAAAATCAATAAAATAAATCTTTAAAATACAGATGGGGAGAATTCAAAGGGGTAAGGGATTCTTTTCAATTTTTCAAAGCCATAATATCATGTGAAGATAATTAGTTAAAAATCAAATTTTGGGATAATTCAAAGAATAGGAGCTTGGATTGAAATAATGAGGCATGTAACTAAAACATCCTTTGCTCTGTTTGTATTTTTGTCTTTGGCCATAATTGTCAGGAAAACTTCTTATAGTCCAATGTAATAAACAAAGAATCATTTTTAAGTGTGTTTCTGGTACACAAATTCTATTAAAAACTGAAGAATTATTTACATCAACCATTATTGAATGATATATCAGGAAAGAAACAAAAAAATATAAGGAATCAGACTTGTTTTTAATAGACTTAATATTCTTTTAAAGATTTATTTTTTATTTTCTTTGACAGAGCAAGAGAGAGACAGAGAGAGAGAGAGAGAAGGGGGAGAGCCCAGAGCAGTCTCCATAGTTGCACATCACTTGTTTTTGACAGTTTCATTCCACAGGAGGGCATGGGGCCGAGCAAGGTGGGAAGTGGGCATGAGGCCTCCCACATGGGAAGCTCACCCTGGTGGCAACAAAACTGGAGTGGGAAGCTCACCCAGTTCAGCATATGAGTCCTCATGGGCTGGAATTATTTTGAGGAATTAATCTTGAATTCCTAAAAATACAGTTATAAGATTTATAGGAAGCAAAGGAAGAATAGCATAGAACACACTAATTTCACTTGTTGCATGATGCTAATTTTGTTTTCTCTGAAATTGTATAAAACTTCCCCCTTCTCTCTGTTGCTCTCTGCCAAAAATAAAATAAACCTTAAAAAAAAAAAATGAGAAGCCAGGATGGCTCTGCAGATTGAGCACTCCCATTGCAGCTCCAGGGTCTGAGGATCAAATAAATCCCAGCCCCAGCCCGTGCGGACCCATATGCTGAACTGGGGTGTGCTTCCTACCCCTGTTTGGTTCTCCCCAGGGTGAGCTTCCCATGTGGGAGGCCTCCTGTTTGGTCCCTGGCCCTTTGAGGCCCCAGGCCCACCATTGTGGAATGAAACTATGTTGAAAACTGTTGACATACAACTATGGAGACTGCTCTGGGCCCTTCCTCTTCTCTCTGTCTCTTTCTGTCAAAAACAATAAAATAATTCTTAAAAAAAAAAATCATATAAAACTAAACAGAGCACATTGGTTTCTTAGGAATTCTACAGTGATGTTAACTTTTTGCTCTTATCTCATAGTGGTGATTCAAGTTGGAAGATGCTATCAGAATATAATTCCTTCTGAATGATAATAAACTAGATATATTGCTGACATAATTCAATTTTCAGGCATTTTTAATCTGAAGACTTCCTCACTTATCTGAATCATTTCACCTAAAGAAATCTGGGAAGGAACTATTCTTGTATAAAACAAACAAACAAACATTTTTTTTCTTTTTTATCACTCTTCTATTGAACTTCCCTAACACTTTATTCTCAGATATGGCCTGCATCTCAACTCTCTAATCTTCTGAAAGACTGGATAAAGTTATACTTTGCAATACTTGGCTTGATATTACATCATCGCTGACTTTTTTCACTTCCTTATGCAATTCATTTCCCCACCAATTTTTCAGGGAATACTTTCAAATGAACTATGTTCACATAAATTCTCATCTCAAAATCTGTTTTTGAAGAACCCAACTGAGATAAACAGACAATAAGAATATGAAAATATTTGATCATCAGAATAATCTAATAAGACCTGGAGCATCTACTCAGTTTGGCACTGTCAAGATATATTATTACATAGTTAATGGTCTCTATATTGAAATTTTTCTGGGGCTGATATTTAAGTATTTTGCATTCATTTGTTTCAAGTTTAGGTTATTAAATTGCATATGACTTAGTACCATAAAGAACTTTTCAGATTATCTAAAGTAGTCCTAGTCTTTCATAGGTACTTGAAGAGAAATTAAACAGCTTAGCCATAATTGTGTCACTGGGTAGAGGTAAAAGCTGGAATAAGAAGTTTGTTTGGTAATTTTTCTAGCCAGCACACAGTGGTATCTTCCTACTACAATGCGGATATTATTTCCCTTTTATCTGTACTCACTAGAGACACAAAACAGCTGGTCACCATCTTTCCTATTCGTATAAAAAGTGCAAGAATGGATTATTGTAGAAATCACCTCCTTCCTTCTAGTCTAGGGGGTGATGACTCCACTTAGGGAAGAAGCAATAGAGGGGAAGTTCAATGCTGCTGGCCTGCTTCCATGTAGTCTGTGGATAATAGAGCTCTTTGATGTCTGGTACATTCATAACTACCAAACTCAGCTTTCCAGTCAACAGAAAAGCTATTTTACACTACTTTTGATGTGATGAAATAACTTAACTAGACATGGTTAATCACATAGCTGGTGATTATGCCATGCAAGGAAAAGTCATTAAAATAGGCCAAATGCCTCTAAAAAGAACAAAGGGAAACTCCCCGGCAGGCGTACACATAGCTGACTCAAGTGCTCTGGCATGACTCGGTTTTTTACCATCCAGATTCACTCTCACTATTTTCATAACATGAAACATAAACATCACCACTTCCATAAGAATTCTGCATACCTGCCTTCCTTGCTTATTGCTTATTCTGTGAGGCCATCAGAATTTGTCTTTACTCTGTTCCAGACATACTGGCTTTGATCAATCTGCCAGGCTGAACACCAACAGATTCTGGAACTAAAGTAGAGAAAGTTCTTTTGCAAAAGCTTAATCCCACTTAGGTCATCTATTTATTGCTTCATCCAAAACATCTAGGTTTTTATATGATTTGACCAATATCACAAATGCAAATCTTACAATAAATGAGAGTGGCTGCAGGTTAGCAGCCTCAAAGGAAAAAAAAAATGTTCTTGGGATAATAGTACTGACATCTGGTTTATTAGTTCAGCTAGATTTATAGACCAGCCAAGGTCCTGTTTTCAACTACATTGTTTATTTGTATCAGTGCATGCTCAGCTATTTCACGAAAATAAGCAAACTAGATCTATTAGAGTAGATTCTTTCCATGCAGAGGAAATACAAACTTTTGTAAATCTAATTGAACTGAAAGCTAATGAAGTATGATATTTAAGCCACATTCAGACATTTCCAAAATTCTGGTAAGTAATGAATCAGTAGCCTTGAAATTAAGGTATTAATTATAACCTATGATTATATTTTTAATTTAATCATAGGCTAAATAAAACAAGGAACTGCCTTTAATAACTTAAGGATCATTTGTAGACTATCTAATGTTGCTTGAACATAGAGGGCACTATTGTATAAAAACCAGTCAAGAACAAATATAGACCTAAAAACATATTTCAGTAGAATTCAAGGTGATTTTAGAGAAAGTTAATTGTGCTATAAAAAGAATCTAGGCTTTTTGTTAGATAATTGATCTTTTTAGGAAGGACTATGAAAATCACTAAAAAAAGAAATGTATCAATACAGACAAGAAAAATTGCTTTTTGTTTCAATAGGAGATAAATTTGTTAATTGTATTCAAAAATTAAATTTCAACTACTAGGAAAAACCATTTCTAATGCTTCACATGACCAATGACATCTTAAAGCAAGTTACTCTCAGAAACCTGGGTCAGGTGGGCCTGTATCACCTGAATGGAATATGCTTACATAGATAGAGTAGGCTCATTAAGTTCTTTACTGCTTTGGTATATACAGCTCTTAATTAACAAGCACGAGTCACTTGGCCATAGATCCCTTGATAAGTTATTTTTATGGATAGGAGTTTTTACTTAGTGATCCTGATTCATTTGCTACCTGTATTCCTGGAGGTTATATATGACAAACTATCCCCTTCCCTTGCAGAGATCCACCATCTTACTACCACCCAAGACTCTGCTTCCATAAATCCATAAATCGCCTTAATCAACTCTTTGTTTAATCCTATAATTGTCAGATCCTTTCTTTGGTCTTTTGCCCCTGTCTTCCTTTGGAGGTTGGTTCCAGTACATCTTAAGAAAATTTTCCAATACCATGAGGCCATTAAAAGCTTAATTACAGATATTTTCAGAGTTTATATTACCACTGTTAATAAGATAATTTCAGATAGTAGTGGTAAGAGCTCTGAAAAAATAAGAGATGATGGTAACTTGGAGTGGAAAGCACTTTGAACAGTCTGGGACAATCTTAAGAGGTATTATTTGAGGTGATAGTTTCTGTGGAAGAACAACCCTTGAAAAGATGTTGTGTGAAGTGGGAGAGAATTCCAGACAACACTGAATCTAAGTCAAACCAAAAGCCTTACGTGGGATAGACAGAACAGGATGTCAGCATGATAGAGAACGGTGACTAAAGGAAAGAATCAAAAGTGGTTAGGTCAGAGAAATAGGAAGAAACTCGATACATAGTATTTATAACAGGATATAAAATTTGGATTTGAGTCTAAATGTATTGGAAAAGCATAAGAGAGCTGAGAATAGGAGAGTGAGATGGTACACCCTTCACATTCGAATGTAGACTGGATCTTAGAGAAGCAAGAATAGGGATAATGAGACCAGCTAGGAAGAAGACAATAGTTACCCAGGAGTGAGAGTAGATGGTTTGGATTAGGGCAGTTAGACTAGATCAAAAATTTTCAATTTCTTGTGTAACAAATTATTCAGACAGCCTGTGGATAACTCTCAAACTAATGTTTTTAAGTGCATAAAATACAATACAGAGAATTTAAAAAGAAAGCTAGTATATTAAAATATAGTAATCTAAATATTTTTTAAATATGTGATTAAAATATTAAGTAAGATTTAGCATAAATAATACTTGAAAATGTTGGCACAAATTATAACATGATATGTAAGTATATGTGATTTATATTGATGTCAAGGTATTGATAATATTATTGTGGATGGTACGTTCATGATTAAAGGAAATGATAAATTCAGTTAGAAATGTATAAAAATAAAGATGTAAATTTTTCCATATAAGTATACAGATTCCTAAACTCCAGATGAAGACCTCTTGGTAAATCATTTCTATGGTTAGGAGTTTTCACTTAGTCATCCTAATTCATTTGCAAGATAATTTATCATAGATAATGCTATAAAGAAAAAAATAATTTATTATTCAATGGGTCACTGGCTACATACATAATCATAACTGCTGTTTTCTTGTTTTATTTTATACTCTTTCTCTCTTCTTTCATTGAGCCCTTTCTATGAAAGCTCAATTCAGAAAAGGTTGTACCATTTCTATTTCCAAGAGTCTATGTTGGTATTAAGATCAACTCTACAGACATTTTTCAGTTTGCCAAGATATCCTGACTTTACTTACAGCTTCTATCATAAAGACAATAGTCTCAATGTAATCCAGTGTCAAAATTTAGATATCAGATATGAACAATCAATAAAACCAGGGCTCTACTACGATGCATCCACTGTTGCTTTGAAACTATTTATTAAATAAATAGTATATACATTATTTAGCCCCTGTTTAAGTAGAGAAACACTTTTTTATTCTCTCAGAGACAATAGAAATGATGGGGAAAATATTACTAGAGATGAAAAGTCTTGGGTTTTGGTTTTAGATCTTTTTCTCAATTGTTTGACAGCCTTTGACAAATTACACCACTCACATATTTTCTTTCACACTTATACTATAAAATAATGTATAACTACTTCACACTACTACTTCTAGCATGCTATGTTTTTTAATGAAAATATAAAAATATTAAATAAAGTATCATACCATTGATATCTCAATATGGTGCATTCTTATGGTTATTTTGTTTGGTTGATTATAGTGCAGATTAAAGAAGAGTTCTGATTGTTGTGACAGGCTTAATACCTTTCACAGAAATTATGTATGGAATACAAAAATTTTAGTGTTGAGGTGTGTCTCTGAGATATTAAACATTTTCTTTCTCCATTTTGTTAATGTTTGTTTATTTTCAGTAAATTTTGTCCAATATTCAATTTTCTCTTATTTCCAACAACCATTGCTTTCACGGTAATTTTTCTAATAAATAATGAAAGTACCTATCTAGAGGGCAAAATATAGACCAAGAACTCTCATTATAAATGAAAATTAAGTGATCTCTCTACTCCTGAAAAATATATATTTACTTATGCATCTAGCCTTAAACACAGGTATAGGTCATACATACTAAAGCCTCAAATCCACTGGAATCAACTGAATGAGAATCAATTCTTGTAAGTCTATGGTTAAGCGATTCACATAGCATTTTGGGTATCCTAAGATTTGAAGGCAGTGGTGATAAAGAACATAAGTTAGCTAACATGGCTAGTGTAATATGATTTTGGCATTAAAAGGTAGATTTCTATAACAGATATCATAAAGAGCGCATGGCATTTATGATGAAGATGTAATCAAAATGTTGAAGTGAGATACAGACTTTTAATATTTGTCTGTAGTTTGGAAACCCACAGGACTGCGTTAAGAAAGAGGACATTTCACTTTTTATTTCTTGGCCAGATCAACAGCGTTCTCTCATCAAAGAAGTGAGCCCAGAACCAAAGTCACAACTGTGAATAAGAAAGAAGTCTTATTTACCTGAGTCCTAATCCTGTTTATTTATGGAGGAATGTGAGGCAAGATAAGAGGTATTTCTAAAGATAAACATAGTTGTGTGTGTTACATATATCATTTGAGGGAATTAATGGTAAGGAAGTTTGACTATATTGTTGTCTATGATAAAATATAAATGTGCTTGGGGCAATATGGTATAATTTTTTAGGACAGCTATACGAATATATTAATCTAATTTCTCATTCTACCAGGCTAACATCTTTGGCCAGTTACTAAAATGTCTGTGGCTCAGTTTTCTAATCTTTAAATGCAGCCATGATAACAGTGACTGACAACATCCCTAAGAGTACAGGGGAAATTCATGTGCAAAAAAAATGTTTTGTAACTGAATAAGCATTTTATTTTGAGTATTCTTGTTTGTTTTTTTTAAAGTGCTTTTATTTGCTAACTTGGATGAATAAAAATTTAAGAGTTACCCTTAAATATCAGGCTTTAGAACATAATAGGATATTTAAGATAAGTTTCCTTTTTTTTTCTTGGTTTAGGTCTTCTATATTATACGTCCTTTTTTTCACACCATTGTCTTTCAGCTTTCCCTTCTTGATGTTTCATTTCCTATTTTTCATACTGTTCTATCTTACATCAATCGTGTTTTTACCCCCCTTTCCCACCTTAGTGATATTTCTCCTTCCTTCTGTTTCCCTTTCAAGTGCCTGCTCATCACTGCTCTCCTGCTTCTCTTTGGCCCAGTCTCATACTCACTTGCCCTGTGACCCTATAACCCAGAGTGGGCTTAGTTGCATGTTCCTCTTTCCAACCAATCCCAGAAGTCTTTGATCTTACATGGCCTGACCAAACGTGGCATTTATTTGAACTCAATGCCTTTGGCTTTTCTCAATAGCTCTTTCTAACTTCTGCCTGTAATTTTGCATTCCCAAGAATTCCATTTGTTGAAAGGTTCCAGTTGTACAGGTGCCAAATGTTTGAGGCTTTCTTATGTGATCAGAAATTTGGATATTTTACATCAGGGAATGTTAGCAGTGTTCTGGTGCTTAAATGACTCTTAATAAATACGTATCAAGGCTTAAAGCAAAATAATACAGCTTTCATATGAAAAAATAAAAAACAATGGCAAATATGAAATGAATGTTTACACTATATTTTTTCCTATCAGAACAATATAAATGATTTTTTCTCCAAAAATTCCACTGCAATCTCTCCCTCAAATCATAAAGTAAAGCATCTTAATAATTTTACAAAATCTATCTTTATTAATCTCTTATGTTTATTTAAAATGTATTATAATTCAGTTGGAGAAGTAGTAGTATAAAGGTGATTAGACATTTATAACATAAAAATACTTTAAAAATTTATATATTAACCATCCTAAAAGTAATATTGAATTAATGACATTAATTTCAAAAAGCTAATCATAGATTTGCATGATACATTAGTCAAGATTTGTTATTATTTTCAAATTAGAAATAATATAACTTAATCATTATAAATTCTCTGTCCTGTGTACTTAAAGAACTGAAGTAGATATTTTATCTGGAGAAGATTAAAAAAAAAAATCTGATTGAACTTTCTAGACAACCACAATATGAAATGTTTTGTGACTCTGCGTTGTTACCATACTGATTGCAGATGTAAAAACCAGCGTGTTTGTTGTCTATAACATGTAGTTAGTTGGAGGTTTTCTTGCTCAGTTTTCTTTATAAATAAAAAAAGAAATTACATTTTTAGTGTGTGTGAAAAATTTTTTGAGTAGTTCATATAGGAAGAAAGGAAGGGAAGGATGGAGGGAGTGAGGGAAGAAAGGAAGTGAAGGATGGAGGGAGGGAGGGAGGGAAGAAAGAAAGAAAGTAAAGATTTTTATCCCCCTTTCATTGAAAATTGAACCTAAGGATATTCTAATCAGCTTTGGTCTTTGAAACATATCTTAAATTGGACTAATTTTGAGATGTCTGAGAGTTGACTCTGTTGGTCCTAGAGGTGAAAGATAGACTATGTGTGATATTTATAGATCCGACTCTTTGGAAAAGTTCTGAGAACTGGAGAACTGTTCTCTGCAAATCACTCTATCATTGGCATTGGCTGGAAACTGAAATTTCATGTGTTAAAACTGTACCCTTTTGGGGATTCCAGGATAGCTCAGTAGGCTGAGCACTTGCCTTGAAACTACAAGGTCCAGTGAGCAAACCCTGGCCCTGGCCCATGCAAACCCACATGCTGAACTGTGGCACACAACTGGTAACTGCCAGAAAGGTGGTGAAGGTTCTCAAACATGAGAGAGACCCCAATTTGGTTTGCAGCTCCACATTCACCTGTGTGGAAGGAAAATATGTCACAAACTAATAATGTTCAACTATGGAGACTGCTCTGGGCTGACACTGCGTCCCTCTCTCTCACTTTCTCTCAAACAATAAAATAAATCTTAAAAAAAAAAAAAAAGTATATCCTTTTACTTGAAGCTGTTGTTTCTTTGTAAAACATAACTTCCCCTGGGATAGGAAGCACTTATTCTGTTTAATCACTTATAATGTGACAGAAGAGCCTAATATTTTGGCAGGAAAGAAACAGATGGCTCCAGAAGAGGATGCTACCAAAAGAATATTGCAAAAGTAAAAAATTGAAGGTATTTGTAACAAATTTTATCCTTTTTTTTTTCTTTTACAATTTTACCCTCAGACAAGATCTATTGAATTCATATCATATTGAGCTAGGTGAGATTTATATTCATATATATATCTTTTTTCTCATGTGCAAGTCATTGTTCTAGGTTCTGGCGATCCCAAACACACAAACATACACATACATTGAATAATAGTATTCATTCATCCAAACTTTTCTCAGTGAGTAGTTACTGGGTTTCTTTAAAGATTTATTTTTATTGTTTTTGACAGACAGAGAGAGAGAGAGAGAGAGAGAGAGAGAGAGAGAGAGAGAGAGACAGAGAGAGATACAGAGACAGAGAGAAGGGGGAGGGCCCAGAACAGTCTCCATAGTTGTACATCACTGGTTTTCCCACATAGTTTCATTCCACAGGTGGGCGTGGGGCTACACAGGGCAGGAACTAGGCTGGGGTTCCACCCTGGTGCTAACTGAACTGGGGGCACTCCCCAATTGAGGATATGGGTCCACTCAGGCTGGGGCTGGGATTCGATCCTCGGTCCCCAGGGCTGCAAAGTGAGCACTTAACCCACTGAGCCTTCCCGGCTTCCCCTGGGTTTCTAATATATGTCCATTGTAATGGTTTGGGGGCTAGAAATATTGAGATGAATGTTAGAGGAAATCTCCCTTCTTGTATTGTGTCTATTTTCTTTTGGGAGTGAGATAAATAGACAAAATAAGTTACCATAGTATTGTCATATAAGAATGGAATTTGAGATTAGAGAATAACCAAGGTAACCAAAGTAACCATAAGCATTTTAGCTGTGAACTGAATGACAGAGTCAACCACACAAAAAATTTGAAGAAAGGGCATTCCAAGTAGAGGTGAAAAGCTCAGAGACAGGAAGTATGCTATTAATGTAAGAGCTACCTATGCCATAAAGCTTCACCAGAGTAAGCTAGAGGGAGACAACCTTTGGTTTGTACAATGTATTATAAGTCTAAGCTCTGACTTGTCTGTCTTGAGGTAATTTTTAACACTTATATTACCTATTTATATGATTTGACCAATTCAAATTTTTAATGTTATCAATAAATGCTATATCCCAGTAATATTCTTAAAGCAAAGTGGGAAATTATGATATACTGTTCTTTTAACAGTAAAGTGATTAGATTTTAACATTATTGTTGCTATTTTTCTATTTAAGATATATATCCAGATGAAGGGAATATCATGAAACTGGTTTCTTTTCCATTTGATACCCTTTGATATTATCTATTAAATTTCTCCTGACTAAAGAATCTAATAACTTCATGGTCTACTCAGATTAAAAAAAAAATGAGGGGAAGCCGGGATGGCTCAGTGGGTTAGGTGCTCACTTTACAGCGCCGGGGACCAGGGATCGAATCCCGGCCCTGGCTCCGGCCTGTGTGGAACCATATACTGAACTGGGAGCTCCCCCAGTTCAGTTCTCTGTCTCTGTCTCTGTCTCTGTATTGCTCTCTCTCTCTCTCTCTCTCTCTCTCTCTGTCAAAAATAAATGAATAAATAAACATTAAAAAAGAAAAAAAAATGATTACTAGGGTACAAAACTAATCAATCAAAAAAATAAATCAAACAATATGTTATTCTACCTCTGCAGGAGTATATGTGCTTACTTAAGCTACAAAAATAAAACTCTAATAGTAGAAATCGAGGGTTCATCTACTAGTTTTCCATAAAAGTTATTAATGAACAGAAATTTAAAGTATTACGGAATGATTTCAGGCATTTGTTAAGATATTTAAAAGACCAAAGATTCCTATAAAGGTATGAATCATGGGGTAGAAACTTGTCATATGCCATGCTAGAAATGGGACTTCAGGAATGTGGGAAAGTCATTAAATCCTAGAAATATCAACTGTCCTTTACTCCACTTCTTTAAAAAATATCATTAAGAAATTAGTAGGGCTAAGTTTTCTGAGTCCTTTAAATGTTGGCCATGGAAGTGTGTATTCTGATCCTTGTTTAAGGATTTAAAGATGCCATACTTATTAACTATCTTTGCTCTTATTTTTCATTCTCATGAGGTCTCAGGAAAGGGTCAAGTGAGACATTCATCTTGTTTTCCTAATTTAATGTGGTTGCTGCTCTCTCTCTCTCTCTCTCTCTCTCTCTCTATATATATATATATATATATATAAATACATTGTCTTAAATAGTCCCCATACATTTGCAAAGTAAATAATATAACCATTTAAAAGAAATTGAGGGTTGGAATAAATTAAAATAATCTTCCTTAGATCACATAAATAGAATAAACTAGAATCCAAATAGAAAACAGGGACATTTGAATTCAAGGCTTGTATTCTTATCATTTTTCTCCATTAATTTTCATATAAAACATACCTATAGGCATCCTTGAAGTTTGCTTCCTTCTCCAAGATTCATATAGCCTTAAACTAATGAACTCTAGGATTATTAGATGTAATCCTATGTAGTTTACTTTGGCTGTGTGTGTTGCTTATGCTGCAATTTGTTTTTCTGCCTCTATTTACAAGTACAAGCATAATAAATTTTTAGTCTTGGTTTGCTATGATAAGCATTGTCATTCAGGTTATTGCAATCTATCATAAAATATTTTTTTTTTTGCTATTTGTTTATGGTATCTGTTGTTTGTGAGACGATCCAGATCCAGAACATTGAGTCAATCATACTGCATGTTAACATCATTCCACTCTTCATAGCCCTTAAACTGTTTTATATATTTAAAATAATAATAATAATAATAATAATCTCTGTTCTCTAATCTCATCTCTCAACCTTTGCCACGGGCAATTCTTCCAACTGTTTGATGGTTTTATATTCATGTATATCTTACATGTGGGTATTTCTTTGTGCATGTATTTTAAAAATATAGAAAAAAATCTTATTTATCTAATTGTGTTTCAATCTTTTTCAGTCATACTGTTTGTAAGATCTGATGTTTTGTGACTCAGAGACACTTGTCCTTAACCTCTGTAGAGTATTCTATAAGGTGTGGTTTCCTGTAATAAATTCAGGCACTACTCACTTAACGACCGAGTCCTGTATGACTTGGTCTTTAAGTGAATTGGCCAATAAGTGAGGAGTTTAAAGGTAGATATCTTGTGGTGTATCATGATGCCATAGGGTATGTATTTTTCAACAGATATCACATGAGACCACTCTAAAAATAATATAATTCTATCCAGGCACAAGGCATACATTAGATATGTATGCTACACTCCTCCAGGCAAAGTCATTGTTTAATACCTTGTATTGTGGGTGCACAATAAAGTATACATTTATAAACAAAATATGTAGTCTTGTGTGACTGTGAATGCGTCACATAGTAAATCCTAAGTGACTGTGGAAACAAGACAAAGATTGACAAAGAGGATTTCTGAGGCTCATATAGACTGATAAAGGGGATTGCCCATGCTGGAGAACTGACCAGAAGTTCAATAGGTTGTTAAACAGGTGGGTCATTAAGTGAGGAGTGAATGTACTTAAGATTGCCATCAGTTTCCTTCTACTAGAAGTAACTGCAGTGAACCTTCTCACATGTTTTTCTTTTTTGAATGCTCAGCTCTTTTATTCTTTTTTTTTTTTTAATTTATTGTTAAATTTGTTGAGGTTACATTGGTTGGTAACAATTAGACAGTTTACAGATGTACAAGTCCACCTCACATCATTCATGCATTGTATTATGTGCCCATCACATGTTTTTCTATAGCAATCTAGGGTAGAGGTGTGGGAAGAGCCAACTTCTGGGTCATATACTCTGGAGTGAGATTGTTAGGTCACAGATTATACATAACTCAAACTAGCAACAAACTCTCCAACCAGAAGTGTCCAAGAATTCTTATATCTGAATCCTTAGCTATCTTTGGCATCAATCAAGTTTCTATTTTTCTAGTTTGATGTGTTTAAAATTTTCTCTTTTCTCTGTTTTCTTCCCTTTTTTCGTTTTCATTCTTTCTTTCCTTTTACTTTCTTCTCTCTCTCTCTCTCTCTCTCCTCTCTCTCTCTCTCTCCCTCTCTCTCCCTCTCTCTCTTTCTCCCCTCTCCTTCTCCTTCTTTGTATTTCTCTATGTACTAATGAGTTTAAGCATTATTTCACATGTTTAATAGTAATATAGATTTCTCCCTCTGGGAATTACCACGTTGTAATCTTTGTTAATTTCTCTATTTGGTTGCCTCTCTTTTACTTGTGGATTTTCAAGAGTTATTTATATATTCCAGGTATTAAATCTTTTCAGACATTATAAACTTTTTGTTCAAATATTTATCCGTCTTTTAACTTTTCCAGTGATTCTATTGAATAAAAATCTCTAATCTTAATGAAAACAAACAATTATTTTTTTCCTTTGATACCATGGAGGGTTTGTTACAGAAGTCCTTTTCCAACTAGAGATCACAAAGAAATTCTAATATATGAACTTCTATTATTTACAATTTACCTTTCCTATCTAGCCTTTAATACTTTTGAAGCTTGTGTTTGTTGTAGGCTGACTAGAAGTACCACTTAAACAGGACAGAAAATAACAGTACTATCCCATGTCAAATGGTATGTATGGTTAGCCTACTGACACCTTAAATTTATCCCAGTGAGACTAGGATGGCCATACATACCATTTGAAATAGAACGGTACCATTTAAAATGATACAGTTTCTGTCCTGTTTAAAATGGTATGTCTAGGGAAGCCGGGATTGCTTAGCAGATTAAGTGCTCACTTTGTAGCCCCAAGGAATGAAGATTGAATCCTGGCCCTGACCCTTGTGGACCCATATGCTGAACTACAGTGTGCTTCCCATGTGGGAGACCCCCAACCCAATTCCCGCCCTGCAAGGCCCCTGGCCACCTTGAGCAGAAGGAAACCACATAAAAACTGGTGAGATACAACTATGGAGACTGCTCTGGGCCTTCTCCCTTCTCGTTGTCTCTGTATCTCTTTGTCAAAAAATAAAAAAAAATAAAAAATAAAAAAATGGTATGTTTGGTCATCTTAATTGTTATTGCTAAATGAAGAAACTGGTTTACGTTTTCCTTTTGGTGAGACAATATCATCTTCTAATTCCCTTCCCATTCTTTTTTCATTACTTCTATCATATATCAAGTTCTTATATATGAATCTCTGTCTCCAAGTTCTATTTAATTAAAGATTAGTATTTATATCTCTAAGCACCTTGAATAATATGTATCACAGAGAACTAGTAAAAACGATTAACATAAATAAATTGTATTTATGTAATAGTACTATTAAGAGTTTTTATTAAAATATTTTTATATGTATGTATCTCCCAAAATTTAAATTTACAAAGATTTTTAAATAACTTAGTTAATTTGAAGACATGTATCTGTTCTGCCACTGATGAGAAAAGGCAATTATTCAATATCCTAAAATAAATGGTCTGTAAAATTTTTTACCACTCCAAAATTCAGTTTTATGGTAAAAAGCAAAACAAATATAAATGAATAAGGTAGTATGTGAATATAGTGAAGGTTGAAAGTGTGCTACTTATCTCCTTAGAAGTGATAGTGTGAAAATTCATTTTTATCATTAGATTCCACCCATTATTTTGGATTTTCACAAAAGCATTTTGTTACCCACAACTTTTCCTAGAATATCATTGAAATCTAGATTTCCTAGCTGACTGTTAAGACCTTCAATGTCACATTGATAATAGACTATTGGGTACTAGAGAATTACATAGGTTTTCTGATTTGTAATACCAGACAGCACATTTCTTAATCACATTCTTCACTGGAAGGTCATTTTGTTGCTTGCTGGTAGCTATTTTATTATATAAAACTGAACTGGAATATGTCCAAATGAGCACTTCTCATTTGCTTAGTATAGGAATGCAGGGGGTGAGGATTTATTTATATATCAAAACATACTTCGGAACAGCCTGGACACATCCTAGAAAGGAATAACATGTAAATATAATTCTGGGTGGTATGCTCTTAATTTGGATAATCTGATCTGTTCTATATTGTCTTTGCCGCCATAATGTATAGGTTAGGATTGTGCTTATATGGGAGTAACAGAAAACCTTACTATGAAGGCTTTAAAAGAATAAACTGCTTAATTAGGTCACCCAAAAGGCCAAAATATTCAAAACTCAGACCTCTGCTGGGAAGGTCATGTTGACTGGTTTTTGGACTTCTGAATATGTTGTTGTTGCAGATTTTCTTGAAAAATGAACAACAATAAATTCTGAAAGTTATGCTAAAACTCTTTCTATTAAAAATAAGAATCAAACTATTGGAATCATAAATGACATATTTCTTTAACATGACAACGCCAAGCCTCACACAAATGCAACAACAAGAGATGCAATTCAATGCCTGGACTTTTCAGTGCTGTTGCATCCACTGAATAGCCCAGATCTGGCTCCTAGTGATTTCCACCTGTTCCTGAAACTGTGATAAGAGGTAAAGTCTGCAAGTGAGGGAATGGTTTCAAAAGGAAAACACTGAATTTTTTAAGGATGGATTTCAAAAACTAGTAGTGTTGGCAAAAGTGTGTTGAAGTATGTGGTGATTTTTTAGAAAAATAATTATGTAGGTTTGAAAATAAATAATGTAAGTATATTTCATTTTTCAATTTCATTAAAATATCTTTTTCCTCCCCTGGTTCCAGCCTATGTAAAACCATATGCTGAACTGTGGCTCAACTGGTAACCTCTGAGAAGGCTGTGAAGGGTCTCACCTCCCATGCAGGAGGCCCCTCCGCCCCCCCAAGCCTACCCCTACTCTCCACCTCACCACCTCCTACCCCCAGTTCAGCTCCAGTCCAGTGTGACCCCATATCCACCTCTGTGAATGAAATCATGTCACAACTAATGATGTAAACCTATGGAGACTGCTCTGGGTACCCTTTCTCTGTCTCTTTCTCACCTTCTCTCAAATAATAGAATTAATCTTAAAAAATAAAAAGAAAAAAACTTCCCATTTATTTGCTATTTCAGTGGAGGCACAATTTATCAGCTTACCTGTGTAAGTGAGTGATATGGAATAATCCAGTTCACCTCAATTTAAACCTCAGGTATAAGTACTAGTCATATCCCCATTTACAAATGAGGAAATTGAATTTCAAAGACGGTAAACTAAACACTTGTCTAATGTGATACAGCTAGTGAGAGGCTTTTGTGGAATTTGAATTTAGGCAATCTGGCTTCAGAGTCACAATCTTCTTAAATACTATGCTCTATTGCTCTGCTCCTACATATAAAGTCTGCTTCCATATAGAAATTTTGCCAAATTGTATTATATGATTGTTTATACTCAACAACTCAATTTATATTCAGTAAATCCCTATGTTCTCCTTTAACGTTTAAAATATATATACATGCTTGTGGTGAAGACATTTCTGACCTATGTGTATATCTGTGCTATTATTTTTATTTATTTATTTATTTATTTATTTATTGTTTTTGACAGAGAGAGAGAGAGAGAGAGAGATACATAGACAGAGAGAGAACTGAACTGGGGGAACTCCCCAGCGCAGCACATGGTTCCCCACGGGCCAGGGCCGGGATTCGATCCTTGGTCCTCGGTCCCCAGCGCTGCAAAGTGAGCTCTTAACCCACTGAGCCATCCCAGCTTCCCCTGTGCTATTATTAATAAATCAATTTTGGGGGAAGTCACAATGTCTCAGTGGGTTAAAAGCTCACTTTGCAGCCCTGGGGACCGAGGATTGAATCCTGGCCCCAGCCCATGTGGACCCATATGCTGAACTGGGGTGTGCTTCCTGTGTGGGAGTTCCCCAGGTTGGTTCTGGCCCCCCGGTTTGGCCCCTGGCTTGAGGGGGCATGCCTCCTGTGTGAGAGGCCCCTGGCCTCGTTCCTGCTCTACACAGCCCCTGCCCACCTGTGTGGAAGCAAACCATGTTGAAGACTGATGATGTACAGCTATGGAGACTGCTCTGGGCCCTCCCCCTTCTCTCTGTCTCACTTGATCTCTCTCTCTCTCTTTCTCTGTCAAAAAAAACCCAACAAAATAAAATTTTAATAAAAATCAATTTTATAACATAATGAATGATTTAGTAAAAGACCTCCAAATGCATAAGTCCTAAGTTTTTTGGCAGGTTTTACAATTACATTTTTTTAATCCCTAAATAATTTAATCTTATCCATTTCAGTTTTGGTCCACTTTTAGAAACATAAGAAAAGACCTTGCTACAAAGAAAACATACGGTAAGTCACATGAAGCCTTTGATTATTGTTCATTCCCATAAAGTGTACAGATGTAGTCTTAACATGTACCAGAAATTCCAAAGTTTGTAAACCAAGAAATTTGACCAACCTACTAACCTTGTTAAAGGGAGTAACATCACAATAGACAACAGCTCTCAAATTTACACCATTCAGCTTTCAAAAGTTCAAACCCACTTAATGTACTGAAAGTCCTTTAAAGAAAGCATTGACATGCAGGCCCGTCTTTTCAGTGTTGTTGGAGAAAAATAAAAATTCAAGTTTACTTCATATAACATATACAATATATTTATTTAAAATAATTTTTATAAATATGTTTGGCAGCCCATGAGTTAAGGGTAATTGGACTGAACAACAACAATAAACCCATATAAAATCATCACTGTTGAAAACCCCCAAAATGATGAATTTCAGTACTAGCTTTACTTGTACTCAGAAAGGACATTAAAAATCCTTTAGCAGCAGAAGAGTTTAGACTGACAGACTTTAAAATATACAAATCTTTTGCTTAACAAAGATAATATGCCTTTGGGAAAAATAAAAATTTCCTTGATTCATTTTAGGAAACAATGAATGTCATATCAGTATCAGACAGCATAAATTTTGTTCTTTTGCTCTTGATTGATGAAGTAGCTATATTCTAAAAAAGGATATGAGTAATAAAAGGTCTTTGCCCATATTCATGTAACCTGACAGAATCAAGAGCCTCTTAAGTGGTCCCAAATGATTAGAGAAGAATGTTTTGTTAAAAATACTAGATATTCAATAAATATAGATAAACACAATATTCTGTTAGAAAGAGTCTTAGAGATTAGCTGCCACAGTAATTTTCCTTTATATTTATATTTTTTAAAGAAACATCTCTTTTGGGGAAGACAGGATGGCTCAGTGGATTGAGTGCTAGCTTTGCAGACCAGAGGACCAAGGGTCGAGTCCTGGCCCTGGCCCTGTGGACCCATGTGCTGAACTGGAGTGTTATTCCCATGTGGGAGGCTCCTAGTTTGATTCTCACCTCTGGGTTTGGCCCCTGGCTCAAGAGGGCATGCCTTCCATGTGGGAAGCCCCCCACCTGGCTCCCACTCTGCGTGGCCCCCGCCCACCTGTGTGCAATGAAACTATTTCAAAAACTGATAACACACAACTATGGAGACTGCTCTGGGCCCTCCCCCTTCTCTCTGCCTGTCTCTGTAAAAAACAGTAACACAAATCTTTGGAAAAAAAAGAAAGAAAAATTTCTTTAATAAAACACATTTTTATATGTTTTACCATATATAAGACATAGTCATGAGAGACTGCTTTAGTTGGGCTCCTTTAGAGAATGCCTTAAGGTTCACCTCATGTGGTAGTTCTTATTTTATTAAGTGACTTTCCCATATGATAGTTCTTACTTTATTAAGTGACATTGGGACAGTTTTAAATAATTAGTAATTGCACTATTTGATAAACATAAGAAGACTGTGGCACAACGATGTGAATTAGTGTCAGTAAGAATTTGTCTCCTTTTCCTGATTGCTAGATGAGTACTCCTTTATTTGAAATGTTGCATTGAAAGGTAATACTCAAGGATAGATGTTCAAGGCCGAATGGAAAAGCTCTTGATATTACCTGTATTTTGGAAGTATTGATGCTATTGTTCTGCTCCATTAGTAGGGATAATTGCTATATAACTGCATTGAGTCATTTTGAAAGCTATTAGAGTCAATTGAACACTAAATGCAGTTTACTACAAGTAATATGTTTGTTTGCCACTGAACTGAGTTATCAACAGCAAGTTCTGGTTTCTTCAGAAATCATAAAACCAAATATGCCTCTTATTTCATGTGCGCTAGAATAGTTTAAGGAAAATGTAACTACAGAGCCTGACATCAGAGTAAATGCATGGCCTTTTGGGGGGTAGTGCAATTAAGCTTTTAGTTAATTTTTATTCCCAATTGTAAATGAGAAGCCATCTGATTTGCAAATGTCACAAGGAAGTGGCTACTTTCAGCACACATTACTCTTACTTCCTTCCATTTAATAAATATATGATATTAAATAATTGTATCTAGTGTGGTACAATCCTATAACAATTTATGTAAATTTGAACTTGCATACAACATTAAACCCAGTCCCAAAGCAAAGTAAATCCAATAACATTTAAAAACTCAGTGATACACACCTCTTCCAGGTATTACTAATTCTCCATTTATCTATAATTCTATGGAGTCAAATTCCTTTCCATATGAAAGGAGCTCTTGTGTCTACAGTTGACAACTTCTCTTTTTCTTGGGTTACCACTTTTTTACTATCCTTATTAACACGATCTACAGACTTTCGTTATATTTGGAATCTTAGTCTCAAAGCCATCATTCTACTTTTGCAGGTGATCTGAGGCTTTTTCATTTTGGCAAAAGCATGGAAAAATATTTAATTATTTCAGCAAAAAAAAGAAAAGAAAGAAAGAAAGAAGGAAGAAAAGAAAGAAAGAAAAAGAAAAGAAAAAATAAAGGAAGAAAGAATGAATTTAAATTTAAAGCAAAGTGTAAAGTACATGCCAATGCAGAGAAATATATAAGTTCATAAGGTAAAGGTCTGAGAATCTATTGTAATCTAAGTCTGGCCTCAATCTACATTGACACACATGGTTTAGAAGACACCTGACTTTATTTTTTTTTTTTCCTTTTGAAACATTCTTGTCGGCTATGGGGCTGACGAACCTTCACTATGGCATAACTTCTTCAGCTTTTTTAAAACCTTTTTGTTTCCTGTTTTAAAGTCTCTGATTCCTGGTGGGCTATTCATTCAGTTCCAGTTTCTTATATGATTATCTGCTTCAAACTGTCAGCAGTGAACATAGGAGAAATGATTGATGTGCTTGCTCTCAATGATCAGACTGGCTCAGATTGCCTATCTCTGTTCATTTCTTAAGGTTCTTTTTGATAATTTTTTCCCCCTTATTTCCTCCAGAGAAAGGATTTTCAAGAATATCATCATTAGGGCTTTGTATATTAGCAGCATTTACCATATATTCATGTTTTTATTCCTGGACTACAAGCCTGGGACAAGACAAGTTATCACACTGAGACTTTGAGGTGGTCAAAAATCAATCCCTCTGAGTCAAAAGAAAATATTTCTTTATTCTATTATCTTCTCTCCAAAACCACTGTCCTTCTGTTAGTATAATGTTAATAGTATCCTCAGAAAAGGAAAGATCAAGTCCCTGAAAATACTCACAAATGGAAAACATTGCAAAAAGAACATTGTCATTGAATTTCTTTCATGTTGATGAAGTCCATTGCTTTAGGACTAGAAATTTCTTGGATGCAAATTTCAAATTTGTAAAGATTATCTGAGAACTAGAGTTCCTATGTAGATTGAACTATAACTCTATTTTAATTTGAATATGGTTGCTAGAATTCACATGGTATCTTTTAACAGGATTAGTGCAGCAGCCTTCCAAGTGTTTGGCTAGCCCCTAGTTTCTCCCAACTGTAAACCATTCTCTATATAGCACCCAGAGTGATATTGCTCAAACAAGAATCTCATCAGTTGCCTCTCCTAACTTAAGTCATTGAATGACTCTTAACTTGGGGATATAGCTGGTCCCACCTTCTCTTTCTTCCTGTTTTGCATTCCAGGGGTTGATGTTCTTTCATTTTCTCTATTAGATCATGCTATTCATCTCCAGGCCTTTACATGGTCATTTCTCTCATCCTAGAATGATGGTGTTTATCTGTCTCCTCCAAGTAAACCCCACCCACGTGTAATTAAATCCTCATCCTGCTTGTCAGTAAACACTTGTATCCCCTTCCTGTCTGCCCCCCTGCAGCCTGCATGAGTGGGGCCAGGGTCACTCAGGTTCTCTAAAGAGCTACTGGGCAACTTCGTTATTGGACTGCATAAGGTGGAGGGTGGGGGTAAGTACTATGTCTGCTAAGCTCTAAATCCAAACCACTGTTTCCACAGGCTGAGAGGAAAAGAGCAATCTTTAAAGATTAACATATACTTCTATATTCCTAATAAATACCTGTGGCAGGAATGTATGAATATGCAGCAATTATAATAGTACTAAGCATGGAAAATAGTAGTATTAGCTAACCTTGCCTCAAAGACAAATCCTCATCCTAAGGTACCCGTAAGAAATTAGATATAACATTTATTGAAAATGAGCACATTTTCTATGTAATTTTTTTTTTTTAAATCCAGATGGATTTGGAATTGGAATTATAGATAATGCCACGTAAGTGTTCCTAATGTTGTCAGCTCCACTGGGATGAAGTGCCTTACTCACCCCAGCCCTTCAGGTGGTAAATTATGACTTAAATCCTTTTGAAAGCTCCCTTAAGACTCCATTGTTACCTAATGTCAATTGTTCAATTACAAATCAGGTTTCAAATGTCTGCATATTGAAGAGGTAAGTAGAAAAATATTTGAGAAATGGAGAAGGACCAGATCAATTTGGACTTTCATTAAACTACACATAATTAACACAGAACAGATGCTTCCTAATTAATTGTGCTGGCTTCAGACCAGGAAATCTGTACTGATTATCTTGGACAGAACTTAGCAGGGGGAAAAAAGTAGTTAAAGCAACATATACTCTATAATTAAATTTATAAAAAAATATTACTGTTATCTTAAAATGCTTACATGCCTCTGTGCATATCATAGAATTGCATGTTAAATAAGGTTATTTAAACAAAGAAGTTATTTAAACACCTCCAAGTAATAGTTCAAGATTTAAAACATATAATATTGATAAGAACATATAAAAAATTGATAAGTACTAAGTGATAAAACAAAATCAATCTATCATGTATTTATCTATCACCTATCATCTATCTCTATCTATCTAATCTATTATTATCATCTACTTATCACCCACCTATCTCTAAATAAAGAATACTTAACTTATATACATATGCAAAATACTCTAGGGCATTCATAAAATACCAATACAAGAATACAACTTTAACACCATAAAAATATCACACACACACACACACAAACACATTTTCTCATAGTAAATAGAAAGAGTTCTACATAGGCCCATATGCTAGTAGGAGACTAAGACTTCGTCTAAATAAGAATTTCAAAGAGAATAAAAGTGTTGAGACAGCAATGCAATTATGAATATGTAATTATTACAATGCCCAATATATCATTTCTATTTTTAAAAAGTTTAAAAGAATCATCTTTCTCATCCATTCAAAATTACTATTTTTTAGCGCTTTTACAATCTGTGCATTTATAAATGCCAAAAAATGATATTAATTGCTTTTGTAATAAAGATATAAACATATTTTGTTTTTAAAAAACAATTGTAGTTTTATTTTCTGAGTTAGCATGTGATCATTAGAGATGATGCAAATATTTTCCACATGAAGTAAGTAAAAAAAAAATGGCAAGAATAAAAATTTAATTGGAAAAGGAAATAAAAAATATACAATCTACCCATCAACAGAAATATACACATACAGACATGCACACAAACTAGTCTAATGTGTGCCAAGTTCTCATGGTATAACAGATATATCAAGATGACAATAATCAGTGCTTATTTTGAATATCTATTTCTTCTAATTTTCTGCCTTTCAGCTCTAGCATATTACTTGAAATCTAGAGTTAGATCTTTGGTTCAATCTTTGGTTCTGTCATTCACTAGTTGTCTGATGTTGTGTAAGTTACATAAACTAGCTAAAACTCTGTCACTATTTGTAAAATAGTAATGATATTTCTTACATCACAGTACTGTTGTAAGAATTCAACTGTATGAGAAAATCTAAGAAAAATACCAAATTGCTTACACAAAATATTTCAGTTGTGGTAATGATGATGATGATGTAGATTACAGTGAAGATAAAATTAATTTTGTAAGGATAATAAATATGATATAAAGAGGATTTCACTGACTTAAGGACCAACAAAATTGACATAAAATAAATGACTTGCTTGATCAATTAATCTATTGGACCTATTTAGTAGCCAATATGTCTGTCAAATAATCATTCATTCCTGTAAATAACAACTAACAGAGTGCCTCTAAAAGACCTTCACAAAATCCTTATGTAAAGCATGTACCTGTAAAGTACTAATCTACAAAGAACTCAATTCTTGGCACAGTGATAAGTTTTAAGAGCTCCAAGCATCCTTCTCTGGACTCTTCAACTTCCTTAGCACATACCAAGACTGAAACATGGGTTCATCTACATTGAGTACATAGAAATATTTAATCCCCAATATACCTATTCCTACCAGAAACTTTGAACTTCAATTAGGAGACAAAATATTATATTCTGTCATTGCTGCATATCATTAAGCTTAGATAATGAGAGATGGCATTCATTAATTATTCAGTAATTATTTATTAAGCATTTACTATGTATCAAATATTTTACTAGGTAGAGTAGAGAAGGCAGGCATAGACCCTATCCTCATAGATATATTTTAATGTGAGATTCATAGCAAAAAATAGAAAATTACAGCATAGTATGATAAATATTAATATTGTAAAAGGGATGAAGCAGGCTTCCTGTATGGGAAACCCCTGAATCTGGGAAGGGGACATAGAAGGCTTTCTGAAGAAACTAGTGTTTAATTTGAGAACTGAGAAATTACTTGAAATTAAATGAAGAAAGAAAGAGAGAGATAGAGGAAATAACATGTGCACATGCCTAGAATAAAGACAAAACATGGTGTTTTCTAGAATCTGGAATATAGTATAGCTAAAGAAGAGTGTGGGGAAAAAATCAGCTAAAGACATTAGCAAGGGGTGACTACAACACAGTAAACCTCTGCTATAATGCATAGCTCCATATTATAGTACAGATGAGATTACTTCTGAAAATATCCACTAAAATAAGCTCAGAGTAAAAAATTACAAATATGTAAAGAATGAAGTCCAGAAAGTTTGAGAAACAATGCAATTTACTGTTGATCATTGCATATATGTGTCAGTCAGGGTTCTAACAGGAGACAATTCACCCCAGATGCTCCAAGAGAATGTACTTAAATAGAATCTACTTACAGATGCATTTTAGGATTAAGTGAGCAAATAAGTTATAGTAAAGCACTCATTTGACTAGCAAGAGTAGGATGGCATTACAACCAAAAATTGAGAAGACCTAGGGAGGAATTAGAATTTCAGTTGCTTGGTGAGAATTGTCACTCGGGAGAACAGGTCATGTAACAGATAACTGTTGTAACAGACTGGAGAGAGAAGTCTGTCTGAGACACATCAAAAACAGTCAAAAGCAGGAAGAGCATAGGGAGGAAATACCTAACACCTATCTGCCTTTCCCCACCTCTTTCATCTCTTGCTGGGATGTCTCATTGTCTGAATTTAAGAAGCCAGCTGTCAAGAGAGTCTGGGAGTTGCAATCTACAGAAGACAGTAACTTGGGGCACAGGTCAGGGAAGAATGTAGGAACATGGATATGGGGTGGATGTGTGGGCAATGAGAGATTAAGTATCATATACACTTAGACAATAAATTATTTTTTAATATGTAAAGTTTGTAAACCAGCTTTAGAAAAATATTACTTTTGAGAACTAGAGAAAATACTCGTTGAGCAAGGAAGAGATTCAGCCTCTACAGACAGGATGGCCACATGGAAAGAAAACAGGAGTACTTCTCATTTTGCTTACTGAAATGAAATTAGATGAGACTGTGTTATTGTGCAGCTTTCTGTGGCTCTGTTATGAATGTGTTATTTCTTGAGAGAGGAAAAAATATGGCAAAATGGTAACACTTATTAAATTTAGGTGGTAAAAAATGGTGGTTTTGTTGTGTTTTTTTTGTGTGTTTTTTTTTTTTTTGGTACTTTTATTCTTTCTTGTATGAATAAAGTAGCCCATTAGATTTTTTTTTAATATTTATTTATTTTATTTTTGACAGGAAGAGAGAGAGATACAGAGACAGAGAGAGAACTGAACTGGGGGAGCTCCCAGTTCAGCATATGGTTCCACACGGGCCGGGATTCGATTCCCGGTCCCCAGCGCTGCAAAGTGAGCGCCTAACCCACTGAGCCATCCCGGCTTTTCCAGATTTTTTAACTAGGAACATTCTGCTAGTTTAGCATGCTTGAACTCCCTCTAGACTAGTGGATTTCAAATTTTAATGGATCACAGATCCCTTTGAGAAATTGAAGAAAAGTATATATTTTTTTCTTTGAAACAACTTGCTTCAATCCAACAAAAAGTCACACACATTGAATACATAAATTCACAAAAATTTATATAGTTTCAAAGAGTTCATTGAATGGCCCATTTAAAAATAATTGTTGGGTCCATGTACCATAGAAACACTAGGTAAGCCCCAGTAGACAATATATACCTTTAAGGCAAGACAAAATAAAGAGCTTCAGTATGTTATATAATGTTTAACAGGAGGAAGGCTGCATGTTTATTGAATTGGCTGAAATACTCCAATATATCTGGTAATATAAAAAGCACAATTTCACTCGGTCCAGTTATATACCAGGGATAAAGCTAAATGTTAAAATTTTCTAAGATCTAATATAAATAAATAAATCTCAAAGAAAGCTATGTTGTATAGGTAGAAAATATGAAATAAACATGTTTTAGTCTTTTTTTCTGGGTCTCAGAGCAGAGAGACAATAGTGCTGCTTTTTGTTCCTCAACACTGAGGTGAACAAAGGAAAACCGAAAAGGGTACAAATCTCATTGCCTCTTGTGGATGAAATTAAAGACCCAAGATGTTGTAAGTCTGTGTCTGAACGAGAGTTGGAAATATTGGGTATGTGACAGTTAGCAGAAGACAATAAGTTAAAAAAAATAGTGATTAGACAAACAGGCAATTATAAAGTAGAATGTCTGATCATTAAAAAAAAAATGTCATGGGGACGCTGGGATAGCTCAAGAGGCTCAGCATTTGCCTTGCAACTGGGAAGCCCAGGAATTGAATCCTGGCCCCAGCCTGTGCAAAACCCATGTGCTGAACTGTGGCATAACTGGTAACCACCAGGATGAAGTTTCTCGCCTCTCATGTTGGAGGCCTTCAGTTTGGTTCCCACCCCACACAGCCTCATGTGCACCTGTGTGAAATGAAACCATGTCAGAACTAATAATGCACAACTATGGAGACTGCTCTGGGCCCTCCCTGCTTCTCTCTGTGTGTCTCTCTCTTACCTTTCAAAACAATATAATAAATCTTAGGAAAAAAAGAAAAGAAAAGAAAGGGTCATAGATTTAGTTGTTTTAAAAGGATATACTTGAGAATGAACATTTAATGACAGATTTTATACTAGGCCAGTCAATAGAGTGCATGGGAAATAGGAAGCAAATAGTTGCAAACACCATAAAAAAAAACTACATATATATCAAACAATGCTAAGAAGCATGTGTATGTGACAACATTAACATTCTCTAGTCCCATCATGCTCCATTGTGACTTTTGAGTCCATGAAAGGATGGCAGCAACATCATTTGTGCTGATGAATTAAATTTCTTTTGGTGTTATATTATCTAATTCAAGATAAAAATGTAGATTTGAACTGTTTTCTTCAAAAAGATTTGTAATTTAACTTGTCAAAAATCTTTTGAATATCCTTTTTATGGGCTTTCTGTTCTGTTATGATATATGTATCTTTTCACCAACAATACACTGTCCTGGTTATAATTAGTTTATACTCGTAAAAGATACTTTCTATAGTTTTATAGTAGGTATTGAAATCAGGCAGTATAGGTCCTTCATCTTTTTCAAAATATTTTATATCTTCTAATTCCTTTACCTGAAAGTATGCATTTTAAAATCAAATTGTCAATATATACAAAAAGATCATTTAAAATTTTTATTAAAATAGTTGAATCTGTAGGTCAAATTGGACAGAATTACCATCTTAATGATACTGAGTATTCCAATCCATGAACACAGTATCTCTCTCCATGTATTTGTCTTCTTTGATTACTTATATCTGTATTTTGTAGTTTCCAGCATACATATCCTAAACCTATTTTGTTAGAATTTTACTTGCATATTTAATTTTACTTGACATTACTGTAAATTACATGAGATATATCACAAATGTGATGTAATATATGATCTATTATTACATATATTGCATATAACATATATATACCGTAGTTAAAATTTTATATTCTAATTATCACTAGTGCATAGAAATAATTGATCCTTGTATATTGAGTTTATATTCTGCAATGCTACCAAACTAATTTGTTAATCCAGAAACCTTTTTGTAGATATTTGGAAATTTTCTATGGAGATAATTAAGTCCTTCATGAATACTATTTTACTTATTTTCTAATACATATACTTTTTTTTCCTTATCTTATTACACAGGCTAGAACTTCCAGTATAATGTTGAATAGGACTAGTGAGAGAGGAAATCATCATCTTGTTCTCAATATTAATGGGAAAATATTTAATTTTTCACCATTAAACATGATGTTAGCTACATGTAAGGAGGTCGTAGATGCCTTTAGATTAAGAAAGTTTCCAGTTTACTGAGAATTTTTATCCTGAATGGATGTAAAATTTTGACA
The DNA here is from genome assembly GCA_004027555.1 of Craseonycteris thonglongyai. Taxonomy (NCBI): domain Eukaryota; kingdom Metazoa; phylum Chordata; class Mammalia; order Chiroptera; family Craseonycteridae; genus Craseonycteris; species Craseonycteris thonglongyai. The sequence goes on from PVKE010006285.1 coordinate 36,572, forward strand.
AATTTTTTTTCTGCATCTACTTATATGATCACATTTTTTTTTCTTTAAAGAGTTAATATGGTGAATTATATTGATTTTTGAATGTTGAATCTCTCTTGCATTCCTGGGATGGACTTCATTTATTCACGATGCATTATTTTATATATGACTAGAATAGACTTTATAATATTTTTAAAGAATGTGTGTGTATTCACAAGATAGATTAATTTATGGTTTTCTTGTAATGTCTTTTTCTGGTTTTAGTATAAAGGTAATAATAGTCTCATAAAGTAAATTTGAAAGCACTCCTTTCTCTTCTATTTTCTGGATATAAATATATAATATTATTGCTTCCTTAATTCACAAGTAAAACCATCAGGGCCAGAAGTTTTGTATTTTCTGAAGTTTTCAAATACAAACTCTACGAACTCATTTCCTGAAGTAGAAATGGGGTTACTGAGGTTATATAATTTTTTCTCTAGTGTGTTTTAATAATTTGTGTTTCAAGAAATAATTTCACCTAAAGTGTCAAATTTATAAGCATAAGATTATTCATTGTGTTATTTTTTTATCTTTTTAGTATTGAGGTCTGAAGTGGTATCCTCCCTTTCATTCCTGACATTGGTAACTTGTGTCTTCTATGTTCTTATTTTTTCTTCATGGTCAGCCTGAAGAATCAAATTTATTTCATTGATTTTCTTAATTGGTTTCTTGTTTATAACTTCATTGAGTTATATTATTATCCTTATTATTATTATTTTTTTTTTTTTAAGATTTATTTTACTGTTTGGAGAGAAGGCGAGAGGGGGGGGCGGGGGGATGGCAGAGGGCCCAGGGCAGTCTCCATAGTTATACATCATTAGTTGTGACATGGTTTCATTCCATATGGGTGGATGTGGGGCTGCATGAGCAGGAAACAAACCAGGGACTCCCATATGGAAGGCAAGAAACTTTGCTGCAGGTATCTGCAGTTACCAAGTGCATTGCAGTACAGCATACGGGTTTGCATGGGCCAGAGCTGGGATTCGATCCCTGGACCTTGAAGTATAAGGCAAGCGCTCAACCTGCTGCGCTACTCCAGCATCCTCACATTTATTTCTTTTTCTTTGCTTTAGATTTAGGTTCCTCAGTTTTACCTGATTATTAAAGTCAAACTGATCCAGTATAGTTCAAGGTCTCCACAACAAATCATATTGTTATAATAAAATATCTGGCATGGCCCAAGCCCTCAGATATACCAAAAAAACTCCTATGAGACAGGAAATCCCAATGATTGAGACTTTAATCTCTAAGCATTTGGTCAAGGACCGCTTTCTTTGAAATATTTAGGGTTTGAATGCTTCCAACCTGCTGAGTTAACTCCTTTTGGACATTAATATTTCTTTTATCTCTGAATACCATCAAGATTTCTTTTCTATATATTTATTTGTTTGCATAGAATATGCTTAGTTTTTTTGTTGTTGCTTTGCTTTATTTTATATATCTATCCTATGTAATGTTCTTAAGCTTCTTGGATCTCTGCTCTGTGGTTTGTAATTTAAATTGGAAAATTCTTGGTCATTATTTTTTCACATATTTTGTCTGCACTAGTTCTTGTCTTTTTCTTCTAGGATAGCAACTACACATGTGTTCAAATATTTCCTGCTGTTCCATAGGGTTTTAAAAACTTTTTTTTCTTTTTCCACTTGATGTGTGTCAGTGTGTGTGTGTGTGTGTGTGTGTGTGTGTGTGTGTTCATGCCCACACACATGCAGTTTGAGTGATTTTTATTGGACTATCTTAACATTCACTGACTCTTCAGCTGTGTCAAATCTTCTTATGAGGCCATTGAAAGCATTCTTCATCTCTATTAGTGTCTTCATCTTTGATTTCTAGCATGTTTTTAAAGATTTATTTTATTGATTTTTGACAGAGAGAAACAGAGACAGAGAGAGACAGAGAGAATGGGGAGGGCCCAGAGCAGTCTCCATAGTTGACATTAGGTTTCCATATAGTTTCACTCCACAGGTGAGCACAGGGCTGCGCTGGGCAGGAACTGGGCTGGGAGCCACCCACATAGGCACACCCCAGTTCAGCATTGTGGGTCTGCATGGCCTGGGGCCAGGATTCGATCCTCTGTCCCCGGGGCTTCAAAGAGAGCACTTAACCCACTGAGCCATCCTGATTTCTAGCATTTTTATTTGATTCATATACAGTTCAACTTTTACTAAAATTACCCATCAGTTCTTCCATTTTATCTATTTTAATAACTTTTTATAAGAGTTTTTAATATATTAATCATGGTAACTTATGTTATCTGTCATATAGTTTGAACGTCTGTGCCCTATCTAAATCTAGTTCTGATCATTGCTTTGCCTCTTCTAAGAGGGTTTTATCCTTGCCTATTTATATGCCTCATATATTTTTGGTTGTTGCAAGTCAGGCATCGTATGTAGAATAGCTGACTTGATATAAAAATGTTTTTTTGCCTGAACAAACTTTTTCTTCTGCTAGGTCTTTCATTAAGGAGATTGAATTAATCTAGTTAGGAATTGGGCTGTATTTTAGATTTGTATAGCTGTAGTTATCCTCAGTACAACACGGGTTTCCAATTCCCGTAGAGATATTTGTGTTTATAATAGGCTTGTTCTTCCAGCACAGTAAGTGTGTGAGTGTGATTTTTAGGTGTTATTTTCATATCCTGCCTCTAAGAAGGTCTCTGCACATGCTGTTGTTTCTTGCCTTACCCTCTTCCAGCAATACTCTGCTTTTTTACTTGTTATTCAAATGTGTTAATTTTGTGACAGGTATTGTAGGAAAGGAATGCATTCTTTGTTTTGACTAAGTCTCAGTCTCAGGGTGTGGACTTCTCAGTTCCACTGCTTGTTCCCTGTATTTATTTATGGGATCTGCTCACAGTCATGCCCTATCCCAAACGCATATTCTTCTCTTTCCTCCCCAGAAATAGTAAGTTTTGATCTTTGTCTGAAGGCAGAGTGCTTATTGCCCTTCTTCAACATATGCAGGTTTTTGTTCCATAGTGGAGATACGAAAAAAAGATAGAGCTTCTTCTCTTCCTTCACGGTGTGGTTACCCTTTCCTAGTTTGTCTTTGTGCCACAACAGACTCTTCTATGTCTCCCATCTTTACTAGGATTGCTTAGTGGTTTCTGTGGAGGAAAACCTGCAAAGAGTTATAGACTCCCCCAATTTCTGCAGCCTCCAAGAGCTTCACACTATACCATCAGCTCGAATGTTACTCTACATCAATTTTTTAACTATTGTACCTAAACTTTTAGCAGTTTCTATCCCAGTTTAGTGTGTACCTGCAACATCATCTCTCCAGTGGGGTAAAAAAGGGTCAAGATTTTTGAGGTAATCTAATTTTTATTGTAAGAGTGAGAGAAACCCTCTTTCTAACTTTCTGCATTTGGGGGGTAAGCCAGAAAGCTGGCTGATGAAATATCAGCTGAAGTGAAATATTAGCAAGTGTTTAGTTGCTGATCCTTCACTCTCCAGCCGACTGATTCTGCTGTGCAATCTTAGAAGCATGCATTAGTATAGATGAGCCATAATGTAAAAAAAAGACAGTTGCACTGAAGAATTTATTATATTTATAATAGACACTGTGAATGAGCAAACTTTGTTTTAATCCCCAGAAATCACATAGTTGTTCATCATAGCAGCAGCACCTAGCATGTTTTGACTGATACAGCATTTAAGCTATATGATTTCTGAGGTGATGACAGAGACACAAATAGTAGAACAGAGGCAGAGATAAAGATGTATTTGTGGCATAAAGGAGGCAATAAGAACCACAGACCTAGGGAATTTTTCTAGGGCTTCAGGAGTCTGGGGGGAAAGCAGGAAACCAATCAATAGGAGCCAAAGTATAAGGCAAAGGCTAATTAATAGAGTGAATGAAATAACTATAGAGCTTTAATTATAGAAAAACTGCAGGCAAAGCCAAAATACATGGTCCTGAAAATGCAAACAAGGTAAGAGCAAGACACTCAACACAATGATTCAATGTGATAATTTATACAGTTCCTCTTGACTCCTAGCATCTTAGATCTCTTTCTAGAGTGGTTAGCTGGCCTTAGCATTGAGGGTTACAAGGATATACCACAGGCAGCCCAAGAGTTGTTATAACCCAAAACATGACTAAGAGTCTCTGTTGTAGGAACAGTCCCTTAAATGACAGAATATATCATCATGATCAAACTGCCATTGTTAACTTGAACTTCTCTTTCTGTGGCAAACAGCTTGAATGCTAAGATACTACCACCCGAATCCGTATGTCTCAGTGCATGTTCTGCCAAGGGGTCTGCTTGCCATTTGTTCTATCTCTTCAATGCCAGACACCCAGGTGAGAAGTGAAGTATTCACTCAGTGTTTCTAAACATCCAGATGTTTGGCACCCAGTAAGTAAAATATCTGGATGTATGACAATTTTTCTTTTCTCTCACTTTTTCATCTGGCATTTTGGCATCACATAACATCAACCATTATATAGATGCTTAGGACTAAGAAAATATAAAACCTTGTCACAAATCAGCACATATTTTTTCTGAAGTATTAGACAATCTTCAATTTGAAATCTTAGGTGTTAGAGGGCATCCAATGCAACTTCCTTCATAATGAATTTGTGGTATCTCTGCAAGTAAACCAGAGGGCTCCAGAAAATCCTGTCTTATGTCAGGAAACAACTTCCAATCTCTGGTTTTAGGTTATAAGCATGCATACTACTTCATTAAAAAATGTTGTTTGGTTTTTTTGTTTGTTTGTTTGTTTCAGGGATGATTCCTCTGATGCAAGGCCTGGGAGTCAAACAGACAAATATGATATGTCTTTAAGGTATGTCAGTCTAGTAGAGGGAAGATCTAAGACAGCTATGGGGGAAATAGAGAGAAGAGGCTGCTTGGAATATTTAAGACATTGAATCAAGAGATACGATGACTGAAAAAATATATATTTGCTTGAGCATCTCTTAGTACTAGACATAGGGTAGGTATGATACCAATTTTCTCCCCCATTTAATCTGCATAAAACCTTTAACATATAGGTTCTCTTATTTCCATTCTGTGGACACCTAGAAGAATTAAGTGACATTTCCCAGTTCCTACTGTTTGAAAACTTGAAAAGGATGATTTGCAAACTAGAATTTTTTCCCTCTGAACCTCTTTCAATGAATTGCTTTGCCTCCCTTCAAATGTGTCTAACAAAGCTCAAGTCCTTAGTACCTTGATCATGTCATCCCAGGAGATGATTAGACTTTGGAAAAGGCTTGGATGTCAAGCCACTTGGAGATTTCTCCTGATTAGATATAAATTACTCAAGAAAACCAAAGCAATAAAAGGAAAGTAATAATACATAAACAGAAAAAAAAAAGATTGACATGGAAGACAACTCAGCCTCCAACATTGGAAAACCAGAGGAAATGAAATAGGCATAAATGTTAAAAGCAACAGACAAATATACTCAGATAGGACTGTACTGTTTCCTAATAGAAGGGCTCATTTCCCATCCTTAGTGTGAACAAAGTAAACAGACTTGGACTTAGACAAGTAGAGATTTTATTGAAAAAGATGATTGCAATAAGCAAAATGTTCCACTCTTGGCATTTGCATGTGTTTCAAAAATCAAACAGATGAAGACCATACCTCAATAAAATGTTTTTAAAAAAATCAAACAGAAAAAAATAGGTTTTTCTTTTATGGAGTTGGGGGGTAATTGGGGCTAGCAGAAACTTTCAAATGAAAATTGAACAAGTGAGGAAGTAAGCAGATAGCATGATAAAATAAGACTGATAGTAAATGTTTCTAGCTGTGATCAGCAGATTCTCAGGATGAGTTATTAACAGGAGATGTTCTGTGTGTTAGTGCTGGCTCAGACTTACGGGCAAACTGAAGTTCTCAGGCCTGTAGGGAGGAGAGAAGTTTGACTACAGTTTAGTCATGCCAAGGCAGAGGGTTTAAGAAATGGGCAACTGCCATCACATTTGGTCATGAGCCATCTGGGGCACTGATATCCAAGAGAATCATCGATTTTATCTGCCAATTTTTACTTTATCTCTAGTACCTTTCTTACTACGTTGCAGGTTTTTTCATGTCTCTTTTCAATGTCACTATGATTAAAAACCCTGTTATAAATTGCAATTCTTAGGATCCTCATTGCCCAACTTTGACTTTAACCTACTGCTAAACCAGGTTTCCTTGAATCGAAGCATAACAAATCCACCTAACTCTGAGATCTTCTTGGCCCTATATATGAGGTTGGCACAGACTAGCTGGTTGATTCTCAATCAAGTTTTTTGGTGACTAAACCCTTGGCACAAGAAGCCCTGCTGGACAGCTCTTCTTGAATTCAGTTTGGAATTAGTGCATTGCTCAGATTGACTCATTTTTGTCCTGATGGAGCAGCATTTTGAAGTGGGTATTCCTACTTGTTACCACTGGTCTGTTATGAGGCTCAATGACCTACTCCCAGAATTCCTTGGAAAGCTTAATGTAGAACATAAAGGATTTCATAAGATACAGTTGCTCACTGTCTCTTCACGTTTCTGATAAGAGACAACATGTGGTTTCTTTGACCATATGGAACCTTGCTTTAAACACTTCCAATTTGATGTAATCTATGATTTTCAGAGCTGAAAAACACAAAATCCCATTCCTACTAGTAACATTTAAAACTGAGATTGTAGTCATTAGGTAAAAGTTCAATTACTTAAATGTGTGTTTTATTGTAAAATTTGAGTGAAATGTAAGATGCAACAAAGTTTGCAGATTTTTCTTATTTTGTCATTTCTTTTTTTTTCTTTTTGATCATTGTAGTACAAAACAACAACAACAAAAACTATAAACTGCTTGAAGAATAATTTATGCTCTTTTTAATTTACCTTCTCCTTTCCTATATTGGGGCTATTTCTTTACATTCTTTCCTTATTTCCAACTTTTATCATGGTAATTACTAATTTTAATCCAAAAATTCTCTTATAGAGATTGAATTATATACCCAAAGAAAGTGAGGTATTTTCTAGGGACTTTAACAGGCAAGTCATTTTGGATTAATGCAGGTCTTACAAATGCAACATGTAAGTTATAATGAAACACATGGGGGTCTGGATAATTTACTGCAGTAGACCAAAGACATATTATATCCCAGAGGTGAAGGCTTGAAATATTCAGAGTTCAAGAAGGCAAACTAAAGAAACTTTTTATATCTAAAAAATTCTGATTATAATGTGCATCTGGATTACTGGCAACAATTTTAATTTCCTGGGTTTGTCAAAAAATATAAAGAAAAGGAAGTAATAAGAGAACTGAACACCATAATGTCAGAATGCGGTCATGGATAAAGCTATTGGCAGTAATTCAGGCCTGATTAAAATTAAAGAGAAAAGAAAATAACCTATATAAATGATGTGATATTTTTCTTTTGTAAATGCGTATGAGAAAACTATCAAAAAGTTCATTTCCTACAGTCCACCATATATTCTTCCAGTGAGTGAGTCCAAGTGCATCTTACTGTTCTGCCTATTAAAACCTATCATTTTATAAACAAAAACCATGTCTGAAGTTCATCAAGAGTGAATAGTTATTACCTAAGGAACAAATATAATTCCTATTTCTATTATGTATTTAATTTTAAATGAAGAATTGTATCTTTTTCAATTATTGGGTGAGATGGAAAAGCAGCAAACAAGCTATAGACTGAAATTCATTCTATATTAATAATACATTAAACATTTGGGACAACTAGAATTCATATGGCAAAGTAGGACTGAGAGGAGGAACTACTATATAATTATATGAATATGACAGGGGAAAGAAATTGACCACTCAGTACCAGTATTGCTTTATGTCTTACCTATTTACACAAACCCAGGTAAGCTGAACTAAAGCAATCTCTTGCTGTGCCTAAAGTAAATAATAATTGACAAAGAAAAAAAATTGCTCTAAATGACAAGATACCTCAGAGGATTACAAAATTTATTATCTTGAAAAGATTGAATTTTCACAAGATTATCAAATGGGAAGAGGAGACTGAGGAGAATAGAAGAAACTAAGACAGTTAATTGAATTAGTGAGACATGTTGACTGTCAACAAGCAGAAAAATCAAGGGAACTACACGAATAATTTAAGAAAGAAAGGACAGGTACCCTTTCATAAGGTTTTGTATTTATAGATTATAGTTCTATGTATCTGTGTGTATAATTTTTATTTGCATTTCCTGATGATTAATGATGTTGAACATCTATCTTTTCATATACCTGCTGGCCATTTGTCTTCTTTGGAGAAATGTTAATTCAGGTCTGTTTCCCATTTCTTTTATCAGATTATTTGGAAGAGGGAGGTCATTGCTATTGAGTTATATAAGTTTCTTATATATTTTGGATATTAACCTCTTATTGGATATATGGTTTGCAAATATTTTCTCCCATTCCATAAACTGCCTTTTTAATTTGTCAATATTTTAGTCACTGTGAAGAAACTTTTAGTTTGATGTCGTCCTACTTGTTTATTTTTATTTTTGGTACCTCTGCTTTTGGTGTCAAACACAAAATTTTATTGCTAAGATCAATGTCAAGAAGATTTCTGCTATGTTTTCTTCTAGGAGTTTCACAACTCAAGTCTTCCATTTTGAGTTGATTTTTGTAGTTGGTGTAAGATAGAGGTTCAGTTTTATCTTTTTGCATGTGGCAGTCCAATTTCCTCAACACTGTTCATTGAAGAGACTATCCTTTTGCCATCGTGTATTCTTGATGTCTTTGTTAAAAATTAATTTATCATATATGCATAGATTTATGTCTGAGCTCTTTATTCTATTTGTCTATATGTCTATTTTTATGCCAGTATCATACTATTTTGATTTTTATGGATTTGTAATATAATTTGATATTAAGAAGTGTGCTATCATAATCTCACTTCTGGATATATATCCAAAAAATAATAAAATTACTATCTTTAAGAAATACTGCATTCCTATGTCTACTGCAGCATTATTCAAAATAGCCAAGATATGACAATAACAGTGAATAAACAAAATACTATTTCTATCTCTATCTATCTCATTCATCATTATTTCTATCATCTCTATTTCTATTTGTATCATCTATATCTATATCTATAGCATCTATACCTATCTATATCTTTATCTACCTATATCACCTATCTATATCATCTGTCTCTCTCATCATCTATATTTATCTATGTATCTCTAGCTCTATTTCTATCTATATCATCTATCTATCAGCTAATTTGTACAGAGACTGCATTTAACTGAACTACTCCAAAATATCACTTCCTTGGCATGCATTTTGTGTTACCAGGTGGCCTGCAAAGGCATCTGACTAACAGCAGCTCCTCCTGTGAGTTCAAGCTCTGGAAAATAGCCTGTAACTTCACAAATGTAATAAACATAAATTTCTAATGTGATGCCCCAAACAATTCTTGTGATAAGCACTCTCCTCCACTTTCTGGGGCCTTGCTGTTGTGGGCCTCTTAGAGAAGACAGCCAAGTGTACCAAAACCCTGCTCTTTTTGGTTTGAATTGACTAATCTGGCCTTAGCCCTGGAATCCCAAAACACATCACTCAAGTACACTAATAAAGGCATGTGTCTCAGGTCCTGTTACACTCTTTCTGCCTGTTCCCTGCTTTGTCCTTCCCATGTACCCCTCAAAGTATGCCCTGCCTTTACCTCCTTCAGGACCTGTGAATAATAAATTTTTCCATTTCATTTTTGCTGACAGTCTTTCACTGAATGGTGGTCACCATAGATACCCCAGAGCTTTACCAAACAAGTATTAATTTAACAGTATACAACAATATACAAAGGAATATTATTTCACTAAAAAAAAAAAGGAAATTCTGCCACTAGCAACAACATAGATGAACCTGAATGACATTATGTTAAGTAAAATGATTTTTCTTATTCGTGTAATTATAAAAATAAAATAAAAAGAATGAATTTACGGAAGCAGAAGAGAGTAGAATGGCGATGTTGGTATAAAGTTAGAATTATGGATAATAATAAGTCTGAAAATCTAATGTACAACATGATTGTAGCTAATAATACTGTACTAATACTGGAAATGTGCTAAGAGAATAGATTCCACATGCTCTCATCACATACACACCAAAAAATAAAAATAAAATAATAATAATGTAACTCTGAGAGGAGATAGTTTAATTAGTATGATTGTCTAATTATTTCACTATTCACATGTATATCAAGTCATCATGTGTACACCTAAAAATACATAATTTTTAAAAATAAAGAAAAAGGAAAGGAAAACAATAATTTTGGCAAAAGTTGCCTATTGATGTCATATGTAATTAAAATTGTTATGATGCTAATTGAAATGAGAAAGTAATCTATTTTTCTTCTAATAATACAGTATATTACTATAAGTTTATATTTCAAATAACATTTTGGTGATAATTCTGGAAGTTACCTACCATGATAATTTATCCTTTAAACTTAATGTTACACATCTTGAAGTTCAGTCCTAATTTTCTTGATTAGTATATGGATCTAATAAAATAAACTCAACTCCAATATCTTTTATTTGCCTACTTCATATGAAGCTGGCCCTCATGGGAATGGCAAAGATAGTGTGGGAACGGTACAGAACCAGTTAATAAAAATATTTTTTGCTAAAGAAATTAATATACTATTTTGGGTATAATTTATTATTATGTATTCATTTTAAACAAAATGGTATGCATCCTCTAGTAGAAATATTGAAATCGTGTCCTCGAAGTCCCTGCCTGCTACTACTGATCAGAAAACTACACACTTAATTGTTACTACAAATCAATATATCCATATATGTGAAAATAGCCAACAAATACATCAGTTAATTAAATTTAATATCAGAATATGAATGGCTGAAAATGTCAGCTAATAGTGTTACTGTAGGGTGGGGCAATGAGAAACTTGGTTCTTCTCACCAAGGCAGTAAAAAATTACAAATCAGCGGCACAAAAGAGAGCAGAGTGCAATGTTATTGAAATATATTTCAAAAGAGAAATGGGCCAAGTCAAGAAAGGCAGTGGTCCTGATGAATTAAGGCGTTTGAGTTTTATTGCTGGCATTAAGTCAGCCTTGAGTGTGACATATAGACTTGGGGCATCTGACATACACATTTAGGTCATTTGATTGGCATATGTAGGTTATATAATTGTTTTCTTTCTGCACATTCCCTTACCCAGAATGCATACAGAAAAAACCCATGGGGGTGGCCAACCCTTATTAGTCATTTTAGTATAATTATATTACAACGAGGTTAGGGGTCAGGATAAAGACAAGGTCCAGCTGTTGTGTAGGCACCAAAAACAGCTAATTATGTTTGGGGTCTTGTATCACTTTACCTGGGCGATTTTGACAGAAAGATTCATTTCTGCAGGCCAGACCTGGGTGTTCCCTGGGGAGTGGACATGAGTAGTGTGAAACACTGATCATATTACCTCCTGCTCCTCTTGATACTCATGTATAGCTTCCTACCTAATAGAAAAACAAAACAAAAAGGGATTTGGACTTAGCATTCTCATACAAATCTGCAATTCTTAACAGGTTCTACTAGTTATCAAAACAGAAATATCACTCATTTGTATCCTTTACCTGTCTGAAAGGCCAATCTATCTTTATTTATCCTAATTAAATAAGAATTAAATGATTTATAGCATCAGAAAAATAAAAAAGAATTGAAATAATCATGTGGGGTTGATAATCACACAAATAGTACCATTTTGTAAATGAAGGAAAGTTAAAACATTGTTCATCAAGTGGCTTCTTGATGTCAGGTTGTCATAGGGGACAGCTCTGTATGGCCAGGCCATGCTTCTTCAGTGCACAAGGTTATGTTTAAACTTGGAAAAGAAGATACATAAATAGTTAGAAAGTTCAGGACTTGTGGACCCAGGGAACATTTCATAAATGTTGCTTGCTAACATGGAGGTTATGAAAAATAAATATTCTTAAATATTAGTTAATAACATGTTAACATCTGCTACTTTTACTTAAATATAAAGAAATCCCATTGAAAACATTTTAAAAAATGTAATTAGTTTCTAGTGAGAATTTGTGAAACTCATGGTTGAAGTTTTGGTCTCATTTTGAGCAAAAGGGGCATCAAAAGACACCTTAATATTTAGTGGAGAAGCACCTCCATGAGTGTGTGGGGCACTGAGCTGGTGGTGCAAGCAAATCAGGCACTAGATTAGAATCCTGGAACATTTCCAGTCCTGCGACCCAATGCTTTGGGCTCTGACAAGAGGTGAGACCACTAGAGTATTCTCTGACGTGGATGTTTTCTCAAGATCCAGGAAGAAAGTCACATGATAAAAAGAAAATTGAACATGTCTCCCCATTTGGGAATTCAATAAGAATGTGGCAGCATCTGAGGTTGTGAGGGAAGCTAGACTGATGCCAACAAAGAAAAGTATCGGGTACTGAAGGAGCAAGGTTAACTAACTAAGCTACTGACCAGACAACAGAATGACAAGACACATATCCAAGGAAAGTTAAAAAGTGCCAAGGAGAAGATGTGAGTCACCAAGATCTCTAATAGGAGAGGATGGAGGCTTGGAGGCTGGGGATTCCATTGACTTTTTATGGTGTGAACAGGAGTCAAAGACATTCTATTTGTTTATATGCACTCCTTTTGTTCACTGTTTACATTATATTTACTTATCTTGGTCCAGTAGATTAAAACACCAGAAAACAAGTACTGAATTTTAAGAATTACCTGAAATACTAAATAGCCACACTTTGTCAAATCAGAAGTCTCTTAAAACTATTATGTTTTACTCCATCATAAGATTCAGTGTGGCATATGGGAATACCTATCTTGAATGAAAGATTTAGTTTCTGGCTATCAGTTCTCATTTTCTAGCTGCAGACCATTCAGTGATATAAAAATTGAACAAGTTGCCCCAAGAAGCAGCAGCTCTACAAACTTCCTAATTTATTTGCAATGAAAAGCTTCCCAAAGGGACCTTGTCAACATTGAGATGGCTTCTTTCAGAAATACCAGACAAGCCAAAAACTCAATCCATCGGTTTTAAGTTCTTTCCTTTTGGGTTCCTGACAGTTCATGTCAATTTACACCTTGTTAAAGAAATCAGGGGCCTCTGCCTTTGTTCTCTGTAAATTCCCAAATATGCTCAGGGTAAAGCAGCACTGTCAAGGAGGGAAGTTAAGGAGTCCTATGTAGGTTTCTTACTGTTTATAAATTTCAGCCCTTATGTGAAGAATTTGACTTTTCCATAGACAAATACTTTATTTGCCAGGCCCCCTCTAAATCAAAGTTAAAGGAAAAAATGCATTCTATTCATGATCCACACCTTCTCTTCTAATGCAGATTATCTTTTATTATGTTCCCTATTCCATGTCACATTGGGGTGAAATAGAATTTGGCAGTTCCTGAGTCTTGATGGTACCATGAAGAAAATCATCTAAGCATCTAAACAGCTATGCATCAGGAACCTAAACACCTAGTAAACAAAACTCATTCAAAGAATGCATTTGAAGGATAAGTAATTTTTTTTAAGATTTATTTTACTTTTCTTGACATAGACAGAGAGATGTAGAGACAGAGAGAGACAGAGAAAGAAGAGGGACGGCCCCGAGCAGTCTTCATAGTTGTACGTCATTAGTTTTTGACACAGTTTTGTTCCACACAGGTGGGCAGGGGGCTGAGCAAGGTGGAAACTGAGCTGGGGACCTCCTGCATGGGAAGCATGCCCCAGTCAGCATGTGGGTCCACATGAGCCAGGGCTGGGATTCAATCCTCAGCCCCTGGGCTGCAAAGCAAGTGCTTAACCTGATGAGCCATCCTGGCTTCCCAGATTAGTGATTTTTTGTTTGTTTTCAAATTTAATGTATATATTCTAAATTTTTTCAGTCACTTTGATGAATTTTTATTTTTAATGTAACTTTAGTGTTGGAATTATATAAACTTTGTGTACATAAATTATACCTGAAATAAGAATAATACTTGAACTATACAGGTTTATTGGGTGGAAATTTCTAATTTGGGAACACATCTGTTAGATAAGCTATCTCAGATCAATAATTCTTTGTCAGATATCAAATTCATACGTAAAACATTGTATAAGTATAATTTGTGGCATGATCAAATAGCCTTTAAAATAATTTTCTTCATTTTTTCTTTTTCTTCTCTCCCTTTTTTTCATCCCAAATAAACTATAAATCTGAATTGTTTTCCATGCAATCACTCTCTAGACTGTTCAAATGTATTCCTCTCAGTGCTTTTCTCTTGGAGCATTCATTTAGCTCTGAAAGCAGCATTCATCTGATTTGTCTCTGCAATCATTGTTTCAGATGAACATATTCCCAAGGATGAATGTAAAAGCACTAATGCAGTTTTATCTTTTTGAAGTGCCTTGTTCTGTTGCAGGCATTCATGGAGCTCTCTGGTCCAGCTCTAGTATACTCAGTAAGTACCTCCAAGTTCTATTCTGCTTTCACAAGAGCACTGCACTCTTTGCTTCAGTATGTTATAGAAGGTGCTTCTTCTCCAAGGAGAGAGGACAGAGGATCCCAGAAAGAAAAGAAATGGTTATACATGGAGGAAACAAAAAGGCTTCGTCAATTTTCTAGTCTAGGTGAAGTTGTTTCATAGCAATGACTGTGAATCTTGATGTTTATAAGGATGAAAACAAACATTTAGTCAGAGTTGCATAGAGTTAAGTTGACATGGCCAATATATCTTTGTAGATGACTATTAGGGATATGTGTGTATTTGTGGCACGTAGGTGTAAATGTGACTTTGATTTCAAAATCAAGTGATTTCTAATAGATAATGATTCAGCTGTGTAGTACAGTACAACCTATTAGAAATAAGACTTGTTAGGTCAGCATTTGCTAAGAAGTGTTTTTTTTTACCAACTCTGAGAAGCATAATCTTAACTATAATATTCAGGCAGTCCTGTGCTATACACATTACCTTTCTTAAGAGTACCCAGAAAGGTTTTTTTCTACTCAAGATTTTATAACAACAGAAAAGATTAGCCGAGGATGATTGAGCCCACTCTCCGATATGAACTACAGTGCTTACTAAGTATTTAACTTAACATCAAATAGCAACTAGTATTTATACAGAGAGGGTTTTATTGTGAGCCCTACAAAATAGGAGGCCCTCAGGTGACTGAAGTTAGGGAAGGTGTGTTTTTTTCACAAAACCTCTTTGGCTGTGCTGTTTATTGAGACTTGTTTTCTATTCCCTGTGTCTGCATATACGATTCGTGACTTAGAAAGAGAAAATGGATAAAAGTGTGAAATTTGAAATCAACTACTTGCTCTATCCCTTACTACTTGTTAGAATTGGGTGAGCTATTATAGTTAACCTCTTTGACCTTTGGTTTATTCCTCTGTAAAACAGTAATAGGAGGATGTCAATTATTTAAAACTCACAACATTGTTAGGTCATCAGGGTAAGAAGATAGTCTTACTGAGCATAATGTTTGTAACATTATACAGGATGCTGAAACAGAAGGTGGTAAGCACGCAATTGTGTGCTGTTCTGAATTGATGTGAACCAATTCATTTCTGTACGACTTGGAGTTTCTTTTTGTAGAAAAAGCTGAAAATTCTGATGTGGATGACTGATACTCCTCTATAACTTTGTTACCTATTGTAATAAAATTAAGCCTCAGACCAAATTCCATATTCATACAAACATACATTCATCAAACATGTATTAGTGGGATGACATAAAAAAGTTAATACAATCTTATTAAAATTGATAAAAATCGAGCTTTTTTTTAACACACACACACACACACACACACACACACACACACACAAATACCTTACATGAACTTCCGTGAATGATTCACTAGAAACAGACCCAATGATATTTCAGAGGCATATTTTGTTACCTTTAACTATCATCAGGCAATAAGAAATTCTGTCAACTAAAAACTGGACTCAAGTCTACTTAGCAATGTAGTTTAAGTTGCCGTCCTGTTATGGTCTGAGAATCTGTGTCCCTTCTTCCCCCAAATTCATATGTTGAAGCCCTAGACCTCAGGGTGATGGTCGTTGTGGATGGAACCTTTGGAAAGTAATTAGGTTTAGATTAAGTTATTGAAGGTGAGACCTTCATTATGGGGCTAGTGCCTAAAAGGAATAGAGAAGTCTCTCTCTACATACAGCCACTGAGAAAGAGCCATATTAGGACACAGAAAGAAGGCAGTTGTATTAAAACCAGGAAGAGAGCCCCCACCAAGAACCAAATCTACCATAACCTTGATCTTGGACTTACCAGCCTCTAGAACTGTGAGCAATGTCAGTTAATTAAGCACTCAATCTATGGTATTTTGTTATAGCAGGTCATGCTGACTAAGACACGTCTCAAAGAGTACAGGTAACAGATCTAACAGGTTCTAATTCCCCATTTTATGCAAGTGTTAATTATGTTTCTAAAATACTTTAACCCATCTACAGATCTTGAGTTCTACTAATTTCATAATTGAGAAACCATTTCTAATATCCATTATGTTGATTAATAATCCACTAAATTCACTAATAAAAATCTATTTCTGACATTAATTATGCTAATCAGATACTCATCTGGTGTTTCATTAAAGATCAATGAAGATCATGTGGAGGCGTCTGAAGTGTGGCTGTTCTTATAATAAGACTGGCTGACCATGGAGTATGGATACTTAGTCAAAACCAGTAAGAGTCTGACAGTCCTAAGGTGAAGTGAAAACCACTATTACACACATATTTATCTCATTTTATGCTGAAGAATTTTCAAGGTAAATTAACAACATCAAAGCACCAGGTATCTCATCTTTTCTGTTTCTTTCTGTTTCTGTCTTTTTATGACCTCTGCCCTTTATTCCTTTTTTCTACTGAAGTTACTTTTTTTTTCTCTTTGGCAGGTTGATTCCTCCTTGAATCTATATCAACAACTTATTCCTCTGCCACCCATTTGCAACATTTTCAGGAGCCATGACACTCTGTACTTCCTTTCTCCAACTATAACCCTCTGGATTCAAGTCCCTGAGGTTTTTACAGTTTCAACAGTTGCACAATTACACTGCTTTCTCTTTTAGGACAATAAAAGCAAATGTACAGGCAACTATAATTGGAGCAGAACTTTTTAGACTAAGGAATACAGTAGATTTTTCTACAACACACAGGCTACAAATGGGCCACACATAAGTAATTTTATCTTATCAATTTTCTAATTTTTATTTCTTTTTTCCTCTATATATTAGATGCATACTCCTTTAGCCGACTTGCAGAAACCCTAAGCTCTGAAGTGAAACCATAAAAAAAAAAATCCACTAGTGATGGGGATTGTGCTTGTGGAGAGAGTTAAAATTTCAAAAAGCCAGGTGTAGTATAATCTAAACATACATACTGTGTCTGTTCTGTTGTTTCACATGGAAATGTAAATTTGTAACAGTTAGCAATGTGTGCACATGGGTTAGATATCTTTACTCTTGCCAACATGAAATGTATAGGTCTTTTAATTTGTTTCTGTGAGTAAAGGTTTAAACAATGAGTACAGGTGATATATGCCTACCTCAGACTCCTTCACTCCTACACACTTTGGCAAAACTCATAGATCTTGGCTGGAGAATTAATCCTTTATTGGCTTTTGTTTCTCTTTTCTTCACCTTGAAATTTATATAGAAACTATTTCCTCTTGAGTTCATTCTTACACCTTAATTCAGTGGCCCATTTTAGTTTCTTTATTCCAGATGTCTCTTATACACAGCATAAAATACATAATGTATGACATACTTGTGGGTAGCCATTCTTTATCATTGGGCTTTATATTGAGTTTCACATTATCTGGTATTATATGTATTCCAAAGATCTTCAATTATTTTCAAAGCATCACACTCATTCATTTTGTGTGTTTAGAGAGGGTGACATTTCAGATGTCTATTTTTTAAGTGTGATGTAGAAAAAATAAGTTTCTTTGGCCTGGAAAAAAGAAAGATAAATTCTCTTAAACTACTAGACTATGTATACATTGAAAGAAATATGAAGAATTAATCAGAAGGAAAATCTCTTGTACTTGTGGTTGGAAATATATTATATGAAGCAATAACTATGTAAAATATAAATTTATTTAGAGAGGTTGCAAAGGTATAATCACATGGGTAAATATGTATAGAAACATTCTGAATGTTATTTACCCAATAAATGTTTCAAGTTACTGGATTTGCAAGAATTTATTTGTCTCAATTATAAAATTTATGTAAATAAATTAGATACTGACAACACATATAAAAATACAGTGATCCCTCGTTTTTCGTGGTTAATGGGGACCAGAACCTTCCGCGAAAGCTGAAAAACCGCGAAGTAGGATTTGCCCCTAGGAATGTTCGTGTATGCGGGTACAAGAATGTTTTAAATATGTAAACAGTATTCATACTTTACTCATTTAAGACAAAAATGACAACAGTATACGTATTTACTTCAACGTGTCAGTGCTAATTAATAAGG
>PVKE010006286.1:0-29057 GCA_004027555.1 Craseonycteris thonglongyai
AAAAAAAAATGTTAATAAAGGGGTCACTGCTAAAGGTGGCTTAAGAAAGAAGCTGTATTATAATAGAGATGAAAACTGGTGCCTTCCCCAAATCTTTTTTGTAGTATAGAAGTTCAAACATAAAAAAATAAAAGAATAGTTCAATAAAAATAAAAAGAAAAAGAAAGAGACCACATAAAATATTCCATAGATTCAGATCTGTTATAGCATGGGTCAGACTGGGTAGAAAAAAGGAAAATAAAATAAGAAAAGGGAAAAGATGCTTTTAGGGTGATTATACAATAAAACATTGCTAATAACTATACAGCAATTGATATTGATATAAAACCTATATTTTCATTTAGGTGATCAAATCATATCACTGCTTACCTTCCTCTCTCCAAAATGAAAGTGAGCATTATTCTGGAGTATGTGGTTTGCATATGAGGAAATTCTGAATCATCCAATGATTAGATTAGGTCCAGGTAAAACAAGAAAGAAAAAGAAACACCTCTCCTAGTTATTTACATTCCGAATGTATAAAAGACGATTACAAAAGACCAAGAAAGTTTCATAATTTCCACCATTATCTGAAAAATTATTTTCATAGCTTACTTCAGAGTTTATAAGTGAACACAAATTATTTGTCACCCCCATTACATAGCTGAAGATTCACAGATTCAAAGAAGTCAAGTAAATTGACCATGAGCATACAACTGGAAGCAGGAACTCAGTCCTCTGGTTCAAGGTTTCTCTAAGTCTAAGACTACACTGCCTGACTGACCCAAGTTTGGGGCAAAATGCTGGACAACAAAGCTTCCACAGACAGCCCGTTGGCAGAACCCTGCTTTTGTTGGAGGTGAATGTGTTGAACCCCAATTGCTAAGAATAGTTCAAAGCACCTGGAAGGTAGTGCTGGTTTCTAAAGAAATCTCTTGAATGTTCCTTCTGCCACTATGACTATCAGGACTCAGAGATCATGCAACATATGGAAACATCTTGAAGGCATTATATATATATCAGAAATGTCGTCTCTCATATTTTCACTCCCAAATGAGGTACATTTCAGTAAATGAGATGATGGGAAGAACTTAACCAATCCTCTACAAAAGAAGGAGAATTGCAAAAGGAAAGAGAGAACTTGACAAAAACAAAAAACACAAAAAAAACATGCAATCTCAGAAGAATGGATTTATTTCTCACATGATATACTGTCAAGGCCTACAGCCTGGAGTGTACAATTTTCAGTTACTGTCACCTTTCCTAACTTCTTTTTATAAACTAGATTAACAAAGATCAGAGGACCCAAAGTGGGCAGAAGTGAGTTTGTGTGGGTTTGCAGATGTGTAAATGTGTGCATAGGTGTTCCTGCAAGGCTGGGAAATACTGTTTGTTGGAAGAAATGTAAGCATTCTAAAAGTGTTCATTTCCAAGTATTTTTCAAACTTAATCTAATGGCCTCAGAGTTTTATGATATACATTTAATCTTCAAAGGAATTTCCTGCTTTAGGGCAAACCTTTCTTCAACAAATATGCAGTTTATTATTTACTGAATTCCCACTACGTAACAATGTGAAGGGTTAGAGATGCAGTTGTGACCAAGATAAACCAAGACCTACCCTCATAGGATTTATATTTGATTGAAAAAGTCTTCAGATCATGTCTTGGGGGTGCCAAGATAGCTCAGTAGGTTAAGTGCTTGCTTTGCAACTGCAAGGTCTGGGAATCAAATCCCAGCCCCAGCCCATATAAACCCAAATGTTGAACTGCAGAGCAACTGGTAACTGCCAGGCTGTCAGTGAGGGTTCTCACCTCCCATTCAGAAGGCCCCTGGTTCAGTTCCTGCCCCCGTGAGGCCCCACGTCGACTTGTATGGAATGAAACTATGTCAAAACTAAGGACGTACAACAATGGAGACTGCCTGGGCCCTCCCCGCTTCTTTTTCTTTCACCTTCTCTCAAACAATAAAATAAATTTTTAAAATAAAAGATCGTACCTTAAGGGCAGTTTGTTACAAATCTTATAAATGCTATCAGACACACGACAGAATAGCTAACTCATTCATATCTCCAATTCCCTATGTAACCTCAATGCTTACAACATGGAATCCTTGCAAGGTCTGAGTATATTTCTGACAACCACACTGCCAGAAATGAGACACAATAAAAATTATTTGGGTCATTCCTCTTCCCATTCGTCTGCACCAGGTTTTGCCACTAATGCCTTAGAATAATATTTATAGACCTTTGGTCACTGAGCAGTTTTTATGTTGCTCGATCTCACTGTCCTTGGCTAATGAATACTATTCCTTTACCTACACCCAGCACTGTAATTACACATAATAAACACTCCATAAATATAATGTGTGATACAAAATAGTTGATACTAAGAAATATAAATGGTAATACATATTTTAAATAAATATAAAAATAAATTTATTTGAAGATGGGGAAGCAGGATGCCTCAGTGGGTTAAGTACTCACTTTGCCCCAGGGACCAAGGATCGTATCCCGGCCCCAGCCCATGTGGACCCACATGCTGAACTGAGGTGTGCTTCCCATGCAGGAAGCCTCCATTTCAGTTCTTGCCCCCCAGTTGGGTCTCTGGCTCGAGGGGGGCGTACCTCCCATGCAGAATCACCCCAGCCCAGTTCTGGCCCTGCTCAGCCCCAGCCATCTATGTGAAACAAAATCATGTGGAAAACTGATGACATATAACTATGGAGACTTCTCTGGGCCCTCCCCCTTCTCTCTGTCTCTGTCAAAAACAAAATAAATCTTAAAAAAAAAATTTATATGAAGATGTAATGTAATATGTTCAAGTTTTTAAGTGTACTGTATTTCGCATAGTATATTTAAAATTGTTAAAATAAATACATGTTCTATGGCGTTATACAAGAGAATTTTTACTTTTAATTTCTGTATTCTTCTTATTAATGCTTCTTTACCCCCCATCTTCATCATCTTAATCAATAGTTTTCCATTGGAGATTCTAGAAGCGCTCAATTGAGTATAACACCATATGCTTGCTCTATTTAATAGCCAATCAGGAATACTTAGAACATAAAAGGCATCAATATTTTCTGCTATTGTAATGTGTCATAGATTGAACATCCAAAATACTAAAAGTACTATTAGTATCCAAAATACTAACAAACTCAAAATTGATTCCCCTGCTCAATTTTAAGGCACCGCACAGTATTTGATTATTTAATTTATGCTTTTCAAACCTTCCTCTGGTTCTAGAATCTGTCTTCCTGTTATGCATTACTGAGGTTTTCTAACTGCCAGTTCTGTATTGTCAAATAGCTTAATCTTACCTTTCTTTCTCTGACTAGCTTTTGTGTCATGATTTCTGTGCAAATAATTAATACACTGTACAAACACAGATTCACTGCCCTCCAACTTTATAGAAGAATCAGTAGTCTATCCAATTCATACCTACATTCAATAAGCCAACTTTTTATTATTATAACCCTATTTTATGCTGAAGGAGAGGCTCTCCTAATTAACACTACCACTAGCTGAAGGTAGCCTAACTCAATGTCTATAATGTTAGTTTTATTCTTGCTACTACACGTACAGAAACTGAGACAAAGTTACATCATTTAAAAATATAGAGAGAAAGCCGGGATGCCTCAGCAGGTTAAGCACTTGCCTTACCAGCCCTGGGGTCCTGTGCAGACCCATAGGCTGCACCGGGGTATACTTCTCAGGTGAGAGGGCCTCGCGGCTTGCCTCCCATGCAGGAGGCCACGGGCCCAGTTCCCATCTGACACAGCCTCCTGCCCACTTATGTGAAATGAAACCATGTCGAAAACTAATGACGTGCAACTATGGAGACTGTTCTGGGCCCTCCCCCTCCTCTCTGTCTCTCTCTGTCTCTGCCTTTCTGTCAACAACAATGCTATTCATATCATTCTTTATTCTGGAAATAAATAAACAAACAAACAAAGAAATAGTTTTAAACCTTCCTTCATTCTGAATTCCAAAGATCTTGGCTGATCATCCCCTGATCCACACAACACTTTCATAATTATTTGCTCTCCCATAGAATTCAGATGGGTTTCCTCCTCCTAATGACAGCAATAATAAAACTCCTTTCCTATATGTAAGCAGGCTCCAAAGCCTAGAAAGTTTCAAAATTATCACTTTATTTCATCTTCGGGAGAGACTGTATAAAAAAGGCACGGTTATACCCATTTTATTGGTAAGAAAACTGAATTTCAACAAGTCCAGTGACTTGCTCAAGTGAAAATAACCAGAAATTAAGCGTGAGAAATTCAGTCCAGATCTTTCCAATTCTCCACCCAGAGTCCTCCCTACACTCCCTAAGTTCTCTCCTTGCTCTCTTGATCCACCTTTGGTGTTTGGACCATGCTTTTCGTTAACATACATGTTCCTGAGCAGGGGAGGGAGTGATAGCTTTCTCCTTTCTTGCTTGTACACTCTTTGCCTTCAGAAATTCCTTCCAAATTAGGAAGAACACAACATATCTAAAGCAAAGACCTAAGGGGAAAATTATTTTGTGTGTATATGTGATTTCATTAGAATGCTACTTCCTGTAAGATATTAACCACTTTTCAAATGCTATCCACTGCTGGGCATGTGGAGGCTTGACATAATTTCTACTCACCAAGAAACGTAACATCAGGCAGTATGTCCCTAAGGGAAAGGATGTTCGGATGGAAGGCAGACTTTAGAATCTCCTGTCTTTTCTATAAGTAAATAGAATAGAAATAGGATGTAGGCCTCTTTCCAACTGGGCTATAAAATTGCCAGCATTCTCAGCTGTCTGGTATATGAGGGCTGTCTGGAAAGTATCCAGCCATGTAACTTTTCATTATATCGATGATGGCTGGATTTTTTCCAGACAGCCCCCTCATTCTGACACTATAAAGGAAAGCCATGAACAGGACCCTGTAGCACTGCACTGTGCCCAATTCCCTGGAGGGACCCACACTCCTTTCTCAAGATTTCATCCTGTGATATGTCATCCAGCAGGAACTTTCATCATTAAAGAGCAAAAACTTTCTGCCTGATCTCTGAGCCCAGAAATGGCATCTTATTCATTTCTGAGCCTTCAGTGCCTCACTCGGTGCCTATAATACACACAAATGACATTCAAACTTACTAGAAGATAATTAGAATTTAACTGTGTTGACAAAAATCTTTTCTACCTAAGGTAAATTGGCCAACCACATAATACTTGGCCTGTACAGGGCTGTCCTAGATCTCACACCTTGAGCTCATCACAATAAAACCCTCTCAAACAAACACAGTGACACAGACCATCCTAGATTAGAAAACAAACAAACAAACAAATGAACAAACCAACAAACGTAATAGTCTTGAAAGCCAAATGCACTGAATAGCCCTTAGAAATACCTTGATTTAAGCAAACTAACTGAAAAAGCAATTTGGAGACAAGTGGGGAAATTTGAATACAAAGAGCATATATAGCAATAAATAAATAAATAAATAAATAAATGATTATAGGTAAGTGAAGTAGCATTGTGGTTACATAATAAAATAACACTTTCTAAATTTTAAATTAAATATTTAGAGCTTGAAATGGCAGGATTTCTGGAATTTGCTTTAAAATACTTTATTCAAAAAATAGGTAAAATCTAAATGATGACTACACAAGGGGTCACTATTTTTTGGAATTTTTCTGAATAAGCAATTTTTACATCAACTCAAAACAATCGCTTACTGCAATATGATACTGATCTGCCTCTACTTATAAGGGTGCTTGTTTTCAGATATGACTCCGGATCGATGCATCACGTTCCCACTTTCTCTTTAGACTTGCGTTTCTGGATATTTCATATGCAAGTTGTTTCAAGTGGATAACTTACATGATAACAACAAGAGTTTTAATTATGTACTAAATGAAATATAAAGCTTGCACAGTCCTACTACAAGGAGGTCTACTGCAATATGCCTTCATGTCAGTATATATCACAGATAAAATGTGACTATCACATTCATGCCCACAGGGGGAAACAAAATGCCCTGATCACGTGCCAGTCATACAGAAAGCCATTTGCCATTGCTAGCCACTAGAACTTCATGTATTGCACTCATTTTGTTTAACAAACATTTAGAATACCTTCCATGCACCAGACAGTATTCTAGACCCTTCCCAAATCTTAACTCATTTTATTGCTAATAATAACCTTGGAGGTAAATGCTATTATTATTTCCCATTTTATGGATGAGGAAACTGAAGTACAGTGAGGATAAATGTCACAGAGCTTTGAGTGGCAGGGTTAGGATTTGGATTTGGGCAGTCTGGCTCTTAGCCCTCACAACATGTCACATCTACACTATAGTAACTTAAAATAGTCATTAACATGGTCCTTTTAAGTAATAGTGAAAATTAACTTTTCTATTCTTAGTAACTTCTAACAATTTTTAAAACTTCCATGAATCGTAGAGAACACAGCACAAGCAGAATTTGAATCAAGTACCCTAAGACAGAATCTGATGATTGGGAAGAATGTGACTTTTCTCCAGGGCTCCCCAGGCCTAGCACCACCTTTGCCTCCACTCCTGCTCTCTCTCTCCCGGCTGCTCTCCTCTCTTCTTCCTGCCAGTCAACTCCCATTTTGAAAGCCAGCCACATCATCATCGCCTCCAAAGTTCTGACCCGACCTTGGACTGGGAGCCTAGTCCCTCCTTCCTCTGCATTCATCTGGTTCTATTTCTCTATTAAATCATATCCCACAGGGCATTGCAGGAGCATGGTTTTTACCCATATCTCACAATAAATCAGGGGATCCTCAGGAAGAGAAACTATATATTCATCTTGTCACTGGCGTCTAGTAAATCTCCTGGCTTGGAACAGGGCCTTGGCAAATACTTTCCACGGTATTCTGCAGTACCTCAGGGTCATCCAAGTACACTGTTGCTGCCTCTGCTCTAACACTTTAAAGCCTTGACTAGGACTCTGTGAATTGTGCTTATCTTCACCATTAGGCTAAACTCCTGGAGGCAGGGATGATGGCATTTCCTTTGTGTGTCTCTCACAACACCTACCACAGTGCTTTGCTCCTGGTTGATGTTCAAGGATAAATAATTACCAGCTCTAGTTATCATTTCCCTATAGATGTGTAGAAGTGCCAATGACTGAAGTTTCAGTTGATGGAATGACAGATAGTCCAAATATTTGTAATACAGTTCTACAAAACAGGAGGAGAAGGAGGATGGCTCAGCAGGTTAAACTCTAGCTTTGCAGCCCTGGGGTCTGAGGATCAAATCCCAGCCCAGGCCCATGCAGACCCATATGCTGAACTGGAGTGTAGTTCCCATGCGGAAGGTCCACAGTTTAGTTCTCACCCCGGGTTCAGC
Source organism: Craseonycteris thonglongyai (assembly GCA_004027555.1). Lineage (NCBI taxonomy): Eukaryota > Metazoa > Chordata > Mammalia > Chiroptera > Craseonycteridae > Craseonycteris > Craseonycteris thonglongyai. The sequence continues at coordinate 7,335 of PVKE010006286.1, forward strand.
CTCTGGCTTGAGGGGGTGTGCCTCCCATGCAGGAGGCCCCCAACCCAGTTCCTGCCCTGTGCCCCCCCACCTGTGTGAAACAAAACCATCTTGAAAACTGATGACATACAGTTGGAGACTGCTCTAGGCCCTCCCCTTTCTCTCTGTCTCTCTCTGTCTCTGTCTCTTTCTGTCTCTGTCAAAAACAATTAAACAAATCTTTGGAAAAAAAAAATCTTAACTACTATCTGAAATCAAAAGTCTTGTCATCCATTATCTAAAATCAATAGTCTTGTCATTTCTTGGTTCTTAGGTAGATCTGAGCTCAAGGTATAGCAAAACATAAAGCAAAAGGAAGGAGAGATCACAATTTATTCATGCAAAGGTTAATGTTATTACAAAGGGTCATCATCATAGTGAATTGTAGAGTTGAGACAACATGTATTAATTCTTCCCCTGCAGACAAATATATGACCCTGTAACTTCCCCCATTCCTTTAAGAAACAAGGGATGATTTATTTGATAAAGAGAAAGCCCCAAAAAAGAAAATATACAATAATCTACCTCAGAATTTGATTTTGTAATAAATAATTCAGGATGCTTTTTAATTAAAAGTTTGTGTTAAAATATTGTCTATTCATTAACTATAGACCTGTACTCACCAATACAATGTCCACCAGACATACGAGATGTGGCTATTGATACTTGAAATGTGACTAGTCCAAGCTGAGATGTGTTGTCAGTGTAAAGTATACATCAAAATGAATTAATTTGGTTTAAAAAATATAAAATATCTCATTAACACTTTTATATTGGTTACATATAAAGTAATATTTTAGATATATTGAGCTAAATAAAATATATCATATACATTTCACATGTTTTTTACTTCGTTAATGTTACCATAAAATTTAATATTACATATGTGTCTTACATTTGCATCTTCTATCATGTGTCCATTGGAAAACATTACCATGGACAACAAGGCTGCAGACACCCAGTAAGACACAGCCCCATGCTACAAATGGAATCGTCTTCCCCCAAATCCATGTGCACCTACAATAGCCTAGGAGTAGCTCTAAGTATATATAGTACAATTGGCTACAGCAGAAACTGAAATTCATAGCCAAGTCTACATGTGATTAAGGTGATATAAGGGAGAAGGAGCATGGATAATCTAAAAGAATATAACATTCCCAACCCATTATTTTTTGACTCTGGAAATTAGAGATATGAAGTCTATTAGAAACCCATACTCAAGACAGACAGCACCTCCTCCCAGCTTAACTCTGTCATACTCAGCTCTTTTGCTCCAGGTATCCTTCCAGTTAACTGTCCTCAGGGGACACAAAACAGTACAGAGCTTGTTAATGGGAGACAGACATTCCTTCTGCTACTATAGCTGGGTAGTTACTGAAGTCCATTAATATTTTATGCAAACTTCCAGGTGCTCTGTATAAAAGTAAGGGTAGTATTTGGTTCTTTCAAATAAGGAGGTATAATTTATTTCTTAGGCTTCCCTTAGACACACTAGAGAAGAAGCCCCAAGGGGAATACTACTTACAAAATACAAAGGGATTATCTGTCTTTTTCCTCCAACACGCAAGATGAGGAGGGAAATTCATTGATGAGTATTTATTAGCTAGTGATGAGAAAACACTTGAAAAATGAAAATGGCTCCAAAATGCACAGCATTACCGTGATTGCAGAAAATGGAGGTTAAAGAGAAAGGGCACTCTTTAAAATGTTCTCTGCAATTGGTTCCATCTCTCACGAGCCTCTCAGATTCCTTTGTCCCTCCCACAATAATTACTTGTCTTCATGGCCCTAGCCAAAAACACATTCTTTGTTTGGTTACATAAGCTTCTAAAAATAGCAATTTATCATAGAAATGCTAAATGACCCTTGAAGATCGTGTTTTAAGAGGCTGTCCAGTTGTTGCGATGTCTATTTTTTGTTACATATTATAATTGAAGATAAAAATCATTTGTGAATGATTGTTTTAAACCTTAAAAGTATATCAGTTTTATGTTTGGGGCAGTTTTATCTTAAATAACCTGAAGAAAGTGTGTCCGTATGCAAAGAAGTTTGACCACAGACATGAAGATGAATGTTCTCCTCATTATTGAGGTCTCATAAAAAAGAGAGGAAATAATTCCAAGTATATGAGTCATTTATTTTTTCTGTCTGTCTAGATAAGTTTGATACATGAATTCAAAGGGAAAAAATCAGAGAAATTAGCTGGCAGAATATTTAAAGGACACCTCTTAATGTAATTTCTCATTTCTTTAGTCTAGTACTTTAAAAAGAAAGAGTCCCAAGAAATAATCTAGTGCAGCTGTCCCCAACCATTTTGGCACCAGGGACCAGTTTCATAGAAGACCATTTTTTCATGGACCGGGGTGGGGTGGAATGGATGGTTTCGGGATGATTCAAGTGCATTAGATTTATTGTGCACTTTATTTCTATTGTTATTACATTGTAATATAGAATGAAATAATTATAGAACTCACCATCATGCAGCATCAGTGGCAGCCCTGAGCTTGTCTTCCTGCAACTAGATGGTCCCCTCTGGGGGCAATGGAAGACAGTGACACCTGAAGTACGTTACTTATGTGCAGTCTTCTCCAGAATCTCGTTTTGGTTGCTGTCACTGCAGAAAACCCTGCTTCACAAAGATGGAAGGTTGGAAAAGAACACAGGCTTTTCAGTGCTTTTGTGGCAGTCTCGGGATATTCTGCCCTGACTTTCATCCAGAACGTACTCAAGCAGGGGTCCTCAAACTTTTTAAACAGGGGGCCAGTTCACTGTCCCTCAGCATGTTCACATATGCGCACTGCGGGCCCAGAATGAGTTGGCTGCTAAGCAGGACAGGCAGCAGCGGCAAAAATACCCGGCAGGCTGGATAAATGTTTTCAGGTGGCCGCATGTGGCCCGCAGGCCATAGGTTGAGGATGCCTGGAAGATTTGAAGTTGCCTCATACCTACTTTCAAGGCCACCGTCATTTGCAGTCTCAAGCGCTTGATCGTCTTCTAGCACGAAAAAGTCAATTCACCTGGCTTGTTCACAGATGGGTCATGGATCCATTCCTTCCCAGTTCAGGGGTCTTTTGTGGTTGGGCAGTGATGCTCCAACTCTTTTGAAAGCTGAGATAAGTGTTCATGCACCAGCTGGGAAAAAGGAGGCCCTGGTTTAGTCTCTTCCAAAATCTCTGCTAATGTTTGAAACATGTTACAAAATCCCAATGTTCACTCGTCACCCCCGTAATTCCAGTTTGGCTTTATGCAGCCACTTTCTCTGTCTACTTGAATACAGTTGTCATTCTCCCCTGAAGTGACAGATTGAGTTCATTGAGTAGGTTGAATATGTCACACAAGTAAGCAAGTTTTGTGACCCATTCTGTGTCACTGGAATGTGTTACCTGCCAGTGGTGACAGTTTTTCTTCTCTTTTCTTTTTTAAAATATTTATTTATTGTTTGAGAGAAGGTGAGAGAGAAAGAGAGAGAGAGAGAGAGAGAGAGAATGGAGGAGGGCCCAGAGCAGTCTCCATAGTTGTACATCATTAGTTGTGACATGGTTTCATTCCACACAGGTGGATATGGGGCCACACAGGGCAGGAACTGAACTGGGGACCTCTCACATGGGAGGCGAGAACCTTCACCACCATCCCAGCAGGTACCAGTTGCGCTACAGTTTAGAATACGGGTTTGCACGAGCCAGGGCCAGGATTCCTGGACCTTGAGGCTGCAAGGCAAGCACTCAACCTGTTGAGCTACTCTAGCATTCTCAACCATTTTTCTAAAAGAAATCTATGGAGCAGCTCTCGTAACACAAAAGCTCTGGCCAGTGATCTACCCTTAGAAGCCATCTCACTTCTGTGTACGAGAGAGATGACATGTTTATGCTCTGCATCTATCTCTTTACAGAGCTGCATGAACAGATGAGTTAAGGGCATGTACTTTAAAGTGGTTGATAATTTTAATCAGACCCTGCAAAACATTGTTAACTTCAGATAACATTTTTCGGCTAGCTGCCACTTTTCTATGGATGACACAGTGTGTAGAGTCACATTCAGAAGTGACCTCTTTGACCTGAGTAGTGAAACCAGAAAGCCGTCCAGTCATGGCAGTTGCTCCATCCATGCAGATACAAACACAAAATGAGCCGTTCAGTTTTCCTGATATGTAATCATTCAGATTTGAATAGTCCTGCAGCTCTGGTGCTGGTTGGCAAAAAAAGTGCACATAACGTATCCTGTTGCACATCCTTCTGAAAAACATATTGCACATAAACAAGCACTGTAGCCTGTTGTCAACATTGGTAGACAGGTCAACTTGCATTTCATATCACTGAGACCCATTTATGCTCTCTAAAAATGTGCCTCAATATTCTCTGCTATTTCATCAATTTGTCTAGTTATGGTGCTAGCTGAAAGAAGAATACGTTCCACCCTTTGAACTGCAGCCTCTCCTAAAAGTTCATGACAAATGTCCTTAGCAGCAGACAGGATCAACTTTTCACCAACAGTAGAGGGCTTCTCAGTTTTAGCAATGTTGTTAGCTGCTAAGAATGATGCTCTCAGTGCAGACACATTTGATGAAACCAGTCACTGCCTATTCAACAAAATGAAAAGCTGTTTTAATATTGTACTAAATCGGTAAAACAATTCTCTTTGTAAACATCTATGAAGCATTTATAACAACAACCCTGTGGACTGAGTATTCTTATCATTACCTTTATTTTGAAGGTGAAGAAACTGAGACATGAATAGCTAAAGTAGCAGTACAGTGCCCCAGCTGACAAACAGCAGTACCAGGACTGGGTTCCTTCCCTTTCTGCCCAACCCCAGCATCAGCTTCCACCCAGCTACCCACACAACCCAGGCACAACTCACCATACTGATTATGTTTCTCCACATTAAAATTTAAAAAAACGTTCTCACATTCAGGACAAAAAAAAAAAAAAAAATGTCTCAAATAATGACTAGATTGAGCTCTAAATACTTGTTTATAAGTCAGGCTTTGAGATTCAGAAAGTGTTTTCCAGGGGAAGCCGGGATGGCTCAGTGGATTAGGCTCTCACTTTGCAGCGCCAGGGACCTGGGATCGAATCCCGGCCCGAGAGGACCCATGTGCTAACCTGGGGAGTGCCCCCAGTTCAGTTCTCTCTCTGTCTCTGTATCTCTCTCTCCCTGTCAAAAATAAATAAATAAATAAAAATATATTTTTTTAAAAAAGTGTTTTCCTGGGGATGCCAGGATAGCTCAGCAGTTGAGCATTTGCCTCCCGATTGTGAGGTCGGGGTTCAATTCCCAGCCCCGGCCCTTGCAACCCCCTCTGCTGAACTGCAGCATGACTGGTAACCACCAGGATGGCTCGGCAGAGAAGGTTCTTCCCTTCCAGGCAGAAAGGCCCTGGGTCAGTTCCTGGGCCAAGTCGCCCCACATCCACCTGTGTAGAAGGAAACCATGGCACAACTAAGGACGTATAACTATGGAGACTGCTCTGGGCACTTTCCTCTTCTGTCTTTCTCTGTCTCTCAAAAACAATAAAATAAGTTTAAAAAAAAACAACAAAAAAAACCATAAATTATTTTCCCAAATAAGCAGTTGTATAAATGGCTTGTAGATGCTCATATTAGCCCATCAGAAAACCTAATCCACCATGGAGCAGAACTACATTATGATTGCATAAGCAGACTTAAATTTTATGTGACCTATTATTTTTATTAGAAAGCACGTTCTGGTTTGAGCATGGAGGTGTCTGAAACTCAGCACCCACTCCAGCAGTGGCGATCTCCACACGTTGCCCACCCCACCCGCACCGCTTTGTTCCAATGCTGTGGGAATTCTGAAAGCAGTGAGATAGACCCTACTGATGAGGAAGCTTTAATTAAAGGGGTTCCAGGCAAACCTCCAAAGGGGAACTGGGGCCGATATGAGAGGTGAATGAACTGTCAGAGCAGGATACTGAGGAAGTGTGAGGAGAGCTGAACAGAGCACAGACAGGTTTGATATTTAGTGCTAAGCTATAGGTTAATTCCAAATCATAGCCCCAAATAAATTCTGGAACATTATGCCATAGAATAGCATAGATATTTTCACACACATGTTAAATGTGAACTCAATATCATATAGATTCTTTCCTTAGACAGCTCTTTAGAGCTTACAAAAATATTTGCCACCCATTGTCTCTTGAAGTCCTCTCAACAACCTTCTGAGTTAGGACAGCTATTAACATACCCATTTTATTGATGCAGGAACTGATCATGACGGTTAAATGCTGTAGCCATAGCTATTAAGTTGTGGAATCAGGACTCAAATTCAAGCTTTTTAAATCTGTGAGCACTGAGTTCTCTCCATAAGACCACGCTACCTCAGGCTGAAGATCCTAAAAATGGAAGGCACCAGTATTCTCAATCAGCCTCTAAAAAGGAAAGGAATGGAGCAATAAAATTTGCTCCAGGCAGGAGAAACAGAAAACCCAGCATCCCACAGCTTATGTCAAAGAGAATGTGAGTTTCCCTTGAGCATTTTTATTTCAAAGCTTACTCATTGCTTCTCAGAATCATAAAGTTTACCTCCAAAATCATGGGAGTGTAGTCTGCCTGGAATAAAGGAAGAGTTCAGGTTGCCTTTCAAAGTCCAGATTGTTTCAAACCACAGTAGCTTGTTATTCCCAGGAATAGCCACAGCTACATTGTATTCCTACACACTGGACACCTTTATTTATCTACAAGACTATTTCTTCTTTAATTATGAGCACTTGCTCAGATCGGATGCCTTTCTATGATACCGCCAAAGCAGTATGTCTCTAAAAATGGAATGACTCAAGTGTGGAGCTTCCTTATGGGGCCCTGAGGCTCTTTCAGGCTCCAAGATGGGCAGTGAGATTGTTCATCTGATCATCATGCACAACGAAGGGGGAAGTTCTTCCTCAGGGTTAGCTGGTTACAGGTAGACTAGGTCCCAACTGTGAAAGACCCACCAGCTCACCATCCCTGCCATCTTGCATGATTCTGTAAAAAGGGGGGAGGTTTTAGAGTGCCTGGATTTGTACACATCAACTCCATTCATCACCCTCTCACCTCTTGCTATTCTAACACTCAACTCAGGGTACATTATACTGATGGTAACACATGAGGAATGATGACATTCTATTGTATTTCCTGTAAAGAGTGACAGTCTATATAGGGGCTAGAGGCTGGTCTCTGGGAAGGAGAGAGAAAATGGTCACTAGTGAATGTTTTATCCTTCTTCCTAAGGCTTTATCATACCTCAGATGGAATGACCTTAGGCACAAATCATTTGAGTTGAAGCTTAGAAGTCTGCATGTTTGCTTCAATTTTGATTTGTTCCATTCATGCCTTTCTAAGTGGTTGGGGAAATTTTGACTCTCTTGCCTCTACTTTCCAGCTTCTGCTAGTCATTGGGTGATCTTGGTAGAATAGTGTGGCCCCTGCATTCCTGGGATATCATGTAATGCAACCTGAATATGGAGTCAGAAGGCCTAGACTCAAATTGTCTATTTGCTACTTATTGGCCACATGACATTAGCCGGGCAGCAAACTGGCTAATGAGCCAGCATGTCTTCAGCTATGTACTGAAAATAATAATGCCTACTTAGCATTGTTATAGAAATGAAATAAAATAACACACACACACAAAACAAACAGACAAACAAAACAAAAAACTCTTGAGGGATAACGGGATGGCTCAGCAGGTTGAGCACTCATCTTTCAGCCCCAGGTTCGGAGGATAGAATCCCCACCTTGGCCATTGCAGTCCCATATGCTGAACTGGGGTGAGCTTCCCATGCGGGAGGCCCCCGGGTGGTTCCTGCCCTGCACAGCCCCACACCTACCTGTGGAATGACACTATGTAGAAAACTAGTGACATGCAACTATGGAGACTGCTCTGGGCCCTCCCCCTTCTCTCTGTCTCTGTCTGTCTCTGTCTCAAAAACAACAATAAAAATAAATATTAAAAAAGAACTTGAAAACTGTAAAATGCTCTTCAAATACAACTTATCCACTAACAACAAATGTGAATCACCATATAGACAAAAATAATAAATAATCTAGACCCTTCCTTGTGTAAGTTTATAGCCAAATTTTCTAAGATGCAAATTGTTTTCACATGCACGCACAAGTACGAGTCAGCATTCAAACAGTTACCTCGTAAAACTCAGACTAGAAGAAGGATAACTTGGTATATTGTATGCATAGAGGCTAAAGGAGGTTTATGTTAAAGTAATTTGATTTATTATCCCACGTGTCACTAATTATAAATGCAGTGCCAAAGACTGACTCATGAACGCCCTGTGGTTGAAAAACCCATAACGAAAAAGAGAATAGGACTTCACTCGTCACTTCCCTGCCCCCAAAACTGTCATTAAAAAAGAAAAAAAAATTACCACACACTGGCTCCTGAACGGTCAAGACTTTATTGTCAAACACAGTCTTTTCCTTGCTTTCCTGTCCCCACCGGGCCCTGCTGGGAGTCCTGGTTGCAACCCCACGGCGGCAGCTCCCCTCTTCCTGGGCTCATTTCCAAGGCAGTCCCGGGCCCCGGGCGCAGCAGGCACGCCTGTGAGGGGCTGCACTGCTGCATGTATGTCCCACGTCCTGGCCGTGTCCCTCTCTCCCCAGCCTCCCTCCCTCCAGGCCCCCACCCGCCCGCCTCCCCTCCCCCTTCATTCCTAAATCCTGCGGCCGTGACAGAAACAAATTAGCTGGAGGTACAGGTCACACCTTGGAGAGCAGTAAACGTTCTGTGGGAAATCAATACAGAGGATGAGATCCTCCAACAGCCGAAGCAGAAGGAATGACGCAGTGACTGCTACACACGAACCACACAAAGGAGCCTCAGAACCGCCTTGCAGGGCGGGGCCCGCGCCCCCCGCGTTCATGCACCCCAGCACCTGAACCCAAGATATTAGTACCACCGCAGAAAAGACGCTGCCCAGATGCCTGTGCTTCTGGGGCTTTTTCCTCGGGAAGAATAAACGGTGCTATGCAAGTATTGGGGGAAAATAAACATTTTCAGACGGTCGATGCTAACGCTGAGGCTCCGGGGGTGGGGGCTAAGCGGAGGGTGTGAAACAGACTCCTGTCTCTTCCAGGAAAACTTCCTCTCTCAGGCTGCTGACAGCCAAAGCCCTGGAGGAATCATCTAGGGCCTAGGCAGTTTACTGAAGAAATGTAATTCCTAAAGCCATAAGTGTGATGAAACAATGTGACAGGTAGGCTCTGACGGACCAGGCTTCCAGTCCTGGCTTCACCACTCAGTTAGCAAAAGGACCTTGGGAAAACCCCATTTATTAAAATGGCAATATGAAATTGACCTTCGGAACAACTGAGAGGATAAAAGGAATACTATACATAAACACCTGGTGCAAAATAAGCCCTCTATAGATGCTAGGTGCTTCTCCTCCCCTCCCTTTGCCTGATTATAAGTAGCTTTTAATTTCTCTTCAGTTCTACAAATTTTCTCACTACAGATCTTTCATAAAGGTCATCCTTGATTAACAACAACAACAACAACAACAAAATTAACCCAAGAACAAATTAAAGGTCTAGCAAAAAGAGGTGGCTCAGGAAGGTTTCCAGTGTACCTCCAAAGTCTCCATCAGCTATTAAACGCCACCCCAACTAAACAATCTAAGTTAAAGCAGCATAACTTCTATGCAACCAGTGTTAAAACAAAACCCTACCCCTAAGCACCTTATATATCAGAATTCATTTTTTTTAAGATTTATTTTATTGTTTTTGACAGAGATAGAGACAGAAAAAGAGAGAGACAGAGAGAAGCGGGAGGGCCCAGAGCAGTCTCCATAGCTGTAGATCAGGGGTCTCCAAACTTTTCAGCCCTCGGGCCGCATTAACTATCAAACAGCAATTTGGGGGCCGACTACACACTCGAGGTCCAAATAAAAAAGAATCAAAACATAGTTGTTATTTTTAATTATTTATTTAATATTATTTTATTCAGATAAAAAGTTCTGCACGGGCCGGATGAGAGGGCCTTGTGGACCGCATCTGGCCCGCGGGCCGTAGTTTGGAGACCCCTGCTGTAGATCATTAGTTGTGACATGGTTTCATTCCACACAGGTGGATGTGGGGCCACGCAGGACAGGAACCAAACCGGCCTCTCCCTGGGAGGCAAGAACTTTCACCACTGAGCCATCCGGTGGCTACCAGTTGCACCACAGTTCAGCATATGGGGTTGCATGAGCCCAGGCAGGGTCTCAACCCCCTGACCAGGAACCAAACCTCAGACGTCACGATTGCAAGGCAAGCACTCAACTGCTAAGCTATCCCAACATCCCATGTTTTCAATTCTTTTTGAGTAGATACTCAGAAGTGGAATTGCGGGATCATATGTCATTCTATGTTCACATTTTTGAGGACTCGCCATGCTATTTCCAGAACAGCTTTCCCATTTTACATTCCCAGTCAGTGCACAGGGCTCTAATTTCTACACATCCTTACTAATTCCTATTTTGTTTAAGTAGCCATCCTAATAGGGTGTGATGGTTCTTTCATCTTCTCAGGGAGTATGGGGGAAATACAGAGGGTGCCAAAAATATGTATACACATTTTAAGAAAAGGAAACAACTGCATTAAATTTGTAATATGCATTATATACTGATAACAAAAGATGAATACATGTCATATTTGACTTCTGCAGTTACAAGAGGTGCTCAGTGTGGTTACCATCAACATCCAGACCCTTCTGATTACCGTGAACTACTGCTTGAACAACACTGACCACAGAGTCCACTTGTGTCGCTGTGCACGCCACTTCAATTTATCATGCATCTCAAACTCACCATGAACGCACGCAATTGTTAGGCGTGTTGGAGGTTCTGTTGCACACTCAAGCCTCCACTGTCTTTATATTTCCACACATTCTCGAATTTTAAATACCACATCAAAATGGTCTGGCGTTCCTTGAACGACAGCCGTGCTTCCACCATTTCCTTTGACTGTCCTGCCTGTTGCATGGTGACACTAGCATTCATTTGGTTAATGACACTTTTTGATCAAAGTTCATACTACACATTGCTACTGTAATTCAACTTTGAAAAGCAGTACATGGGTAGCATGTCTTAAAGTGTGTATACATTTTTATGGTACCCCCAGTATACGTGTGTCAACAGTTTGTTTAGTATCCTGACTCGTTCATCTCTCATTGCAGGCAGGAACTTCTTATGGTTAATCAAATTCTGCTCTGGCTACAATTTCTGCCTAGTGCCCTTACCTTATCTAATCTTTCACTAATTTAGGAAATGTAAAGTTAATTTGGATAATTAAAGGATTGTCGGGACTCTGAGAGAAAGCAGTTTGCCCCGTTCACTGAATTACGCCTTCTTCCATCTAAGAGCAGGAGAAAGCCTTTTCAGAACAGTAAAGGGGAAAACTCTGAGACAACAACCAGGGGGGCAGAGGGGAGAATAACAAAAGGCATGTATAGCGGACTAACTACATTTTTAAAAATCACTTTCACATTTGATCATCTCAGCTGAGAAAATTCTAGTAATAATCCGATTTTCAGATGTGAAAACTAAGATACAGTGAAGTGAAAAAATTTACTCAGTCACACGAATTGAAAATTCCAGGACCCAAGTCCCAGTCATGTTATTCCAAATTCTGTTTTCAAACTACACAATTCTACCTAACAGTTTCCGAAGCCTTTACTCTGAAGTTACAAAACTTTGAAGGACTTATTGGGGGGAGCGGAGCAGGGGGCAGAGAGAATTTGCACTTGTTGTTCCAGGGGAATGGTCCCCAAAAGGCAGGCAGTGTACATCACTGAGTACTAACCCTTCAGAGGGACCGGGCAGACTTGCCCAATTCTGGACAAAGCAGGTTGATGGATCCAGAATCAGGCAAGATGTAGGTATCTTAGGTATCTCCCATCTAAGGAACTTGCAGAAATACCACTCAATAGACAAGAGCATCAGACCACAACATCTCCTTCCACTGAATATGCTTCTTGGAGGCCTTCCTCCTCACGTGACATCATATGCTCTGTTGGTCAATCCTCTTTGCCTCAGTGGTTGCATACCCTCTCTTTTCACAACAGATTTCACCCTCTTTAAACTCCCCAGGGAATGTGAGCTGTATAGAAATGAATGCTGGTAAAGTATAAAATTTAGTGTTGGGTACAAAATAGATGCTCAATACAACAACACCTATGTATGCTCCCCAAACCCATACCCTGTACAGTGATTTTACCTTCTGAGCATGGATACATGGCTAAAGGTGGTGGTGCAGCATCTGAAGGAGCACATTGAACTCTAAAGAAATTAAAAACAGACATTTATAACTTTTACTCATTATCCACAGCCCCTAAAGTCCACGTCACACTTCTGTATCACCACACCTGCTCTGTTGACAGGCACTGAAGTGTTCTGTGCCTTCAAATGCCCCACTTGTTCAGTTACCCTGAGGGAAGGAGCCCTGCCCCTCATGTGGTTGTGTCACCCTGTGACTGGGTACAAACACAGTTCTCAGTATGGAAACCACTCAATGACAAGCCACTAATTTGGTCAGAAGTGGGCCCTTGAGGTTTCTGTCTCTTGGGATCTTTCTAACATAATGTCATGTTTAAGCCCAGGAGCTTTGGAGCCCAGATTTTCATCAATCTCAACAGCCCAGTCAGTGCTGGTCAACAGGACCAAGGAATGGAAAATCTTGACAATGCTACAGCTCGTCTGCATGTGTGCCTCTATTTTTATTTCAGTGCCCACCAGATGAATGAGTCTGGAATAACCTCTGACTCTCATTCTTCCCTTCATAGGGATGTCTCACATCTAAGAAGCCTGGTCAGAGGTGCTGGAAGGTCACCAAAAATAACATTTAACTCAACAGTCCTGCTTATCTCAGATACATCTGCCTGGGTCACCTGTCCCCAGCCTCTCCCGGGACTGAGCTCAAGGAGACCATGGTTTGGCCTTAGCTCCCTGCACTCAGCACAGTGTTTGTATCTTCAATAAATACACCATAAGTGCTACTCATCTAATGGTGTTAACTCACCAAACAACTGCCCCAAGGATATGGGATTTGAGCTAAGAGCTTTTAGGGAGTCACAGTAAGAATGGCTGGCACTTAGGTGGGGTGATGTAGAACACAAACAACAAGAACATGTGCCATTGGAAACAGTGCAGGGTTTACTCTGTCCCAAGTGTCATGCTAAGTGTTTCATGTGCATCCTCTCATTCATATAATCCTCACAGCAACCCTATGCTAGGTATCCCCGTTCTACATACAAGGATAAACAGATGCAGAGAAGCACAGCACAGTCCATGTGCTTTGTCACTGTACCATAGGGCACACACTTTGGAGTCCCACAGATAGGATACAAAGCCAGCTCCTCAACTCCATATGTGTGATTACAGGTAAAGTACATGGCTTTTCCCATCCCAGTTTGCTTTCTCATAATGGGACTAACAATATTTAAAGTCTCTAAGCACTGCCATACCTTTTGCCTTCACAAATCACAGAACTCCTCTTTAGATGAGCACTGTCTGAAAAGGATCCAGCTATGTCATATGAAAAATAGAGGCATTTATGGCTGGAATTTTTCTGGACAGCCCTCCTCTCTGCCTCAGTGACCCAAGGTCTTCATACAGATTCAGGATGGTCTAGAATTTCAAATCCTGAGTTGAGCATCCTGAACATCCAGCCTCTATCTGACCTTAGACAGGAAGTCATTCAATCTTTTAGTTTCATCATTTGTATAAAATAATAATTATATATATAATCTTTCATCCAATTTATTTAATGGGTGGTATGAAAGATAAGATAAAAGGAATGATGTGAAAGTTCCCTGAAAATTTTCAAGTGCTGTGCAAGTTTAAGAAGTCATTATAGTAACAGGTTCAGTTTGAGAATTTTTTTGTGCAAAACAACTGCCATTGTCCAAAACCTCAAAGTAAATGGAGTCCAAGATACAGAAACGGGCACCAGATTATTTCTATTGTGTGTAGGTACGATCTTGGACTGGAACTTGAGAGCTCTGTGTGCTAGTTCTAATTTGGTCACTGCTTTGGACAAACCATTGGATGTAACTACAAAATAAGAGTATAATATTTGCCTTCTCCAAGCCCAATGAGTAGTGTGTGGGCAGGACACAAAAACATTCAGAAAACTAGAGGCAAGAAAACCTCTAGGAAGTCTATTATACCCATTTTTTTAATGTGATGCCAAATTTTCTTCTCCCACTCACTTTCCCTTGTCCCAATCCAAATCTTATCCAGATGTGAACATGAGGAGGCCTGTCTTTGTTCATACTCTGCGTCTTTGCATACCCTTTGGCTTTCCTTTGTGCCTCAAAAAGTTTCCGCGCTATTCTTCAAGACATAGGTCATGCAGCGGGAACAGGGTTAGGGATGGGTGCAGCTATAGGAAAAGAATGGCAGAGAAAAGAGTTATAGAATGCTCCAGGAGTGCCTCCTCTCTTTCAATACAGAGCCAGAGCCAAGGCAGTGAAATGTCCCCGACTGCAGACAAATGCCCTCAGCCATACAAAGCCTTCCAAACAGCACTGTCCTGAACCCAGACTGCAAGGGCCACGTGCTCACAGACGCAGGCGCCCGGGCGCGCGCGCGCGCGCACACACATACCCAGTTTCATGGAGAACTGTGCTTTCCCACTCCACAAAGGATTTGTTGTTTCAATTAAACTCATCAAGATCTCTGCCACATGTTAGGGAAGAAAGGAAAAACCAAAACAAAACTGAATTACCTTGGCTATCTCCTTGGGAATCGATCTATATCAAATAAACCACCATCGATGCATCAGAGACGCTTCTACTTATGAAAAGCAGGGGCAGGTGCAGAATTGCAGCAATTGGTACTAAATCAAAGCCCTGGGAGCGGAAGGAAGTGAATTTACATGCATCCCCTTAGCTCCTCTGCTTATGTCTAAATCGCAGGGCGGAGAGCAGATCACAGCCCGGCAGTATCCGGCCCCTTCCTCCTCTCCTTGAAGTCCTTTCCCACTGTTTCAGCTGCCCACTCAAAACAGATGGAATAAGTTAAAAGAGCAAGGTCAGCTCATCAGCTAAGTCTTATTTCACGCCCTGGCCCATCTCTGTCATCTGTCTCTGGAACAGGAAGATGGAGAAGCAGGGGGCTGCTGCATTTGATTCCATAGGAAAGTGTGGTATTTTTATTTACTTCCCCTGAATAGCTGGCCAGTTGGATTTACACATTGATAGTAAGTGATGCTTTGTATTCCAGCAGATATTTCATCCTTGACTATTCAATAATGTTTGCCTGGCTATTCTTTTTTGAAAAGACACCAACCCCTCTTTAGTCCTAAAATTCTTGACTAAAATTAAACTGCTTTAGCTCATAATGTACTGTTCCTGCGTGAAGCCACGTGGTTTCAGAACCTCGGATGTTTTAAAGGGCTTACCTTTGCTAGCTTGGTTTTTCTGAGATTCTAATTCTCTGTAATCTGAGTTTTCTGTTATCAATTAATATTATAGAACAGCACATTAAAGTCTGATCTACTTTTTTAAATTAAAAATAACAATTATTAACCTAAACTAAATCAGTGATGATATAGCATGTAGTATTTTTGCATTCATTGATTATAGTGTTCAAAAAGGCCTTGATTTAATTTCTTTATTACATACCTTGTTTCTGCCTTTCTAGATACTATTTCCTTCCAAACCTACATTTAAAAATACTCCACTTCTACACAGATCCTCAGAGAAATCTGTATCCCTTTCTTAGAATTAGAGTTTAAACATTGTGAAAAAATGCACATTAAATATAGAAAGAGATGGCTCTTCTCTTGAGGAGGGGCTCACAATGCAGTCTCAAAGCCCACCAAAAGTTTTAAAAACAATAGCAATGAACAACAAACTCTCTTTCATCTTGAACAGCAACAAAAGCAATAACTTTCATCAAACCCACCCACACCAAGAAGTAATATAACACAGAACACATCCACATTCAGATCATTATGGCTATATCAGCTCACCACAATATTTGTTTGAAAAACACATAATTTGTGGTAAAGAGAGAGAACCTCTAATACAAAAAGAGTTTCTTTCAAATGCAAATTAACCCAAAGGCATATTTTCCCTGTGTTTGGGAAATCACTCTAACATATAAAAAACATACTTTTAGTGTAAAAAAAAAAAAAAATCGGTGTACACCCACTTATTTGAAAAGGCAATTAAATTTACTGTAGATTACCTTAACAGTTGAGAAAAGTTAACTCCTGGCTCCATAAATCCCTAAGGACTTTATGAGCACACTCCTGACCTAAGCAGTCTTCAGTTCCCAGGTAGCAAAGTTTCTTTTCTTCTCCACTGAAATGCTCATGTGGTCACTGAAGGACATAGTATCACTGAACTGATCAGAAAAGGATATTGTTTCCAATCTTCTGGCAGAAAGAAAGAAAGAAAAGAAAGAAAGAAAGAAAGAGAGAGAGAGAGAGAAGAGAGAGAGAGAGAAGAGAAAGCAAGGCAAAATGCAGTCTAATCAAGCATTCTTCCTGAGTGGGGGAAAAAAAAAGTAAATCCAGTATTCTGGAACGAGTTCAAACATAGCCTGACAGGCTCCAGGAGAATTTACACTGAGCATGCTTAGCCCAGCACTGCTTGCATGAGACACTCTTAATGAATATTACTTCCTTCCCACTGGCTATTCCTGCTGGAAGTCCACACCCACTCCTCTTTCAGAAGTCAGGAATTTAGCTTCAGCCAAAGTCCAGAAAACATGCTTATGCAGACACAAGTCCTCGCCAATCCATAAACTTTTAGGTTGTGACCTACAGGTCAGTTTGACAAATAGAACATGGAGATGATTTTTTTTTTTCCTTCGGCCCTTGGTTATGTTCCCAGCTTTGTGCTTGCCCTAAACCTCAGTCCCCCTGGAGAAAAGAAAAATAAGCAGCTTTCTTTCTAAAGAACACCACGTCCTAAAAGCAGTTGAAAGGCCTGTCCCGATCAAGCTTCCAAACCCAGATCAGAATAAGGATTATCTGCCTATTAAAATGCAGCATGAGGATGTTTAGCTTTGGGGTTTTTTAAAATTTCTAACCAAGATACAACCTTTGTGATAATACATTATCTTTCAAAATGCCACATGCCAGTGCACAACCAGAAAATATGCTCAAAATTCAGATTTTTATCTGCTATGCTAGGTCACACTAAAAAAAACGGTTTTATTTTTCAAACAGTGCTTTCCCTTTCCCTTTCCCTTTTCCCCTAAATCACCCTGTCATATTTAATTACAAGAGATCTTGAATTCTGAAATTTTAAAAACAGATTACCTCTCTGAGAGTCTGAGAAGATGGGATTCCTTCCTCTGCATGTGAAAAGGGAAGAGGGAGGAGAAATGAATGCAAGGTAGAGACAGGACCTAACATAGACAACATAGTAATGGAAGGGCATCTCATATTTAAAATAATAATAATAAATATAATAATTTTGGTTGTCCTGATATTTTCAGGGTGCCATTTATATGTTTCTTTTTTCTATCAAGTCACTAATTATAAATATGATCAAATACTCATTTGAAATTAAAGTACTTATTTGCTTAGACACACATACATACACACACATCTATTTATATTTAAAAATAAATGATGTCACAGAGAATCATAAGCAATATAAATTCCTTCAATATGCAAAGGAATATGGTGTGCAAGGCCTTTCAATCAAAGCCTGCTCTCCAAGCATTGATTTCTTGGACTAATAAAAGCTGCTTCTGTTGCCTTAAGAGTAAATCTGTTGCCTCCTCATAAGTACCTTCTCAGCAGCCACTTCTGAGATGCTATGACCTGTATCCTTATCTAAGATCCTTGTAGCGTGAAATATTTCTTTGCCTGCAGTTGAATAAATGAAATCTCCTCACATATATTTTCCTTCCTGTAATGAGGTTTTTGTAGAGTTTAGGCAGCAGGGTTGTTTTGTTTGTTTTTATGCTTTGTTGAAGAAAAGAATATAATTTATCCCCCTGTTCTAAGAGTGTTTATTTATACTGTTCCAGGGCAAACAAAGTTTTCAGCATTTAGATAAAGCACAAGATAAATTGAGTTTTGAAAGGCAAAATAATCTGAATGACCTGTCATAAAGTAAGTATAAAATAGGAAGGAAGGACATGTATTCATTGGACACAAAGAGGTGGCCTAGAGACCAGAGAGGTCCCACAGCACACAGGGGAGGGAACCTCCACCAAGACTGGTGCTCAGACCTGCACACAACCTTGTTCCCAGCCCTCAGGGAAGACTGCTTTTCTTCTGTCTCCTCCCAGGACAATGAGTACTCATCCCTGAAGCCTAGGGTGCTTTTGATAAAAACAAAGTCATGCTTTTTCCAGGGTGAATTTTAAGATGCTTCTATATGAGACCATGATGCTCTTTACATTGACATCACACTCATCTATTTAATTCACAAATCTTTACTAAGCCAAGCCCCTCCTCTGACACTCATCCAGGCACTGGAACTTGCTAGTGTGTAAGACAGACACAATTTCTATCCCCAGGAAGCTGATATTCTGGTGAATCTCTAGCTAATTAATTAACAAATAAATAATGCATGTGTTCGCAAACTGTAGGAAGGAAGAAAAGCAAGTAAAAGAAAAATGATGAGAGAGAATTAAGTCATGAAAACCAATGTATGTGTGTCGGGGCTAGGAGTCACAGAATAAGGCAAATAGGAGGCACATTTGGGGAAATAATTATTACTCAAACCAATATGTGTTAAAGTGAAAAATATGTGACATGTCAAGTTAAGGTTTTAAAAACGAGATTAAGGCATTTGGATTTAACATGGGGTATACTGAAAAGTCACTAAAGCCTTTTGAGAAGAAAAATGTAAGTAGAAGTATTCTTCAAAAATATTGAAATATTAGTAAAATATTGCAGTTTGTAGGATAGATTGTGGATGGACATAAAAAGTTCAGTTTTTATAATAGCCCAGAAGAGAGAGAGAGATATCGTACCCTAATTTAGGACAGTTCAATTGTGATGGAGAAATTATATGGACGTAAAGCTGCTTCAAGCTTTGACAATTAGTTGGATATACAGATGAGAATAAGGGGACATTAAAGGGGGACCCCAGGTTTTTAGTCTCAGTAGCTCTGAGAATGGTGGTACCTTGAGAAGAAATCAGAAAATCTTGGAAAGAAAATCATGTCTGGCACACGGTGAATTCAAACATTTGAACAGGGAGGCAGTGCCACTGGGCCCCACAAGACACCTGCTACATAAGGCCACTGTGCCTAGCTTGGGAGACATAGCAGCTCTACTTAACACATAGAAACAAGCACAAGGAGGCAGCAAGAATGAGGAAACAAAGAAACATGTACCAAATAAAAACCAAGAACAAAACTCCAGAAAAGAACTACAAAAATGAAGGCAAGCAATGTACCAGATACGGAGTTCAAAACACCAATTATAAGAACACTCAATCAACTTAGGGGAAGATTAGACAATCTCAGTGAGTGCTTCAGCAAAGATATAAGAAATAGGAAGAAAAACAAAGATAAACACAGGGAACCAATCAGAAATGAAGAATACAATAACTTCAATGAAGAATACATTAGAAGAAGTCAACAGCAGGTTATTTGAAGCAGAGGACCAAATCAGAGATTTGAAAGACAAGGTAGCAGAAACAATCTGGAGAGCAAAACTAAAAATAAAAGAAAATGAGGATAGTTTAAGGAACCTCTGAGAAAACATCAAGTGTAACAACATTTGTATCATAGGGATATCAGAATAAGAGAGAGATCAAGAAATTAAAAATATATTTGAAGAAATAAGGACAGAAAACTGTCTAAACCTGGTGAAGGAAATGAACATACAAACCCAGGAAGCATAGTGAGTCTCAAACAAAATGAACCCAAAGAGACCCATGACAAGGCACATCGTAATTAAAATGCCAAATGTTAAAGACAAAGAGAGAATCCTAAAAGCAGCAAGAGAAAAGCAACTAGTTGCCTACAAAGGAGCTCCCATTGACTATCAGCTGGTTTCTCAATAGAAACACTGCAGGTCAGACATGATTGGCATGAAATATTCAAAGTAATGAAAGACAAAGATTGCGCTACCTAGCAAGGCTATCATTTAGAATCAAAGCAAAGATTTTAAAAAAAAAAGCTAAAGGATTTTCTCATCACTAAACCAGTATTATAAGTTATGCTAAAAGAACTTCTTTAAGAAGATGGGGGGGGGGCGGGTTTAATGTGAACAATAAAATAGAAATAACTACTTATCTATCAATAATCACTTTAAATGTAAATGGATTCAATGTTTCATTCAAAAGATACACAGTAGCTAACAGATAAGAAAACAAAACCCATACGTATACTGACTATAATAAACACACTTTAGATTGAAAGACACACAGAGACTGAAAGTAAAGCTATTTTATGCAAATGGAAATGACCCAAAAAAGCTAGAATAGCAATACTTATCTTTGACAAAATAGACTTTCAAACAAAAGCCATAATAAGAAACAAAGACATTTTTAAGGCTAACAAGATCAATTCAACAAGAGTATGTAACCCTTATAAACATTTATGCACCCAACGTAGGAGCACCTAAATTTATAAACTAAATGTTGGCAGACATAAAGGGAGAGATTGATGATAATACAGTCATAGTAGGAGACTTTAACATCCTATTGGTATCAGTGGATAGATCTACCAGACAGAAAATCAACAAGAAACAGAGGCCTTACATGACACATTAAACTAGGTGAATTTAATTAACATTTTTAGAGCATTTCACCTCAAAGCAGCAAAATATACATTCTTTTCAAGATCACATAGAACATTTTCCAAGATAGATCACATGTTAGGCCACTAAGCAAGTCTCAATAAATTTAAGAGGATTGAAATCATATTAAGCATCTTCTCTAATGTTATGAAACTAGAAAATTATACAAGAAAAAAAAACTGAAAAACACACTAACACGTGGAAGCTAAATAATACACTACTAAACAATGAATGGGTTAAAAATGAGATCAAGTGGATGCTGGGATGGCTCAGTGGGTTAAGCACTCACTTTGCAGCCTTGGGGTCCGAGGATCAAATCTCAGCCCTGCCCATGTGGACCTATAATATATGCTGAACTGTGGTGTGCTTCCCATGTGGGAGGCCCCTAGTTCAGTTCTCATCCCCATACTTGGCCCCTGCCTCAAGTATGTGCCTCCCATGTGGGAGGCCCCCCAGCCTGGTTCCCACCCTGCTCGGCCCCCTGCCCACCTGTGTGGAATGGAACCATGTAGCAAATTGATGACGTACAGCTATGAACACTGCTTTGGGCCCTCCTCCTTATCTGTCCCTCTCTGTCTCTGTCAAAAACAGTAAAATAAATCTTAAAAAAAAAAGAGAGAGAAAGAAGTATAAGTGTCATTATCTGCAGATGACATAATACTATATGTAGAGAACCCTAAAAATTGCACTAAAAAAAATTACAACTGATAAATGACTTCAGTAAGTAGCAGGATAAAAAATTAATATTCAGAAATAGTTTGCATTTTTTACACACAAGGATAAAGTATCAGAAAGAGAAATTAAGAAAACAATTCCATTTATAATTGCATCAAAAAATAAAATAAAATACCTAGGAATAAAATTTTAAAAGGAGAAGAAAGACCTATAGTCATAAAGTTGTAAGACATTAAAGAAAGAAACTGAAGAAGATACAAATAAATGGAAACATATATTGTGCTCATGGATAAAAAGAATTAACCTAGTTAAAATATCT
>PVKE010006286.1:29157-55123 GCA_004027555.1 Craseonycteris thonglongyai
CGAGGATCGAATCCCGGCTCCGGCCCAGGCAGGACCCACGTGCTGAACTGGGGAGTTCCCACAGTTCGGTTCTCTAACTGTCTCTGTCTCTGTCTCTCTCTCTATCTGTCAAAAAGTAAAATAGAAATAACTATGCACTGAAGACAAAAAGATAATTTCTCTCTATAAATGTGAAAAGATAAAAAAAAAAAAAAAATATCTATACTACCCAAAGCAATCTTATAGAGTCAAAGCAATCCCGATCAAAATACCAATGGCATTTTCTATAGAACTATACTCTTAAAATTTATATGGAACCACAAAAGACCCCACACTGCCACAGCAATCTTGAGTAAGAAGTACAAAGTTGGAGGTATCACACTACTTTATATCAAACTATACTACAAAGCTATAGTAATCAAAACAGCATATTACTGACATCAAAATAGACACATAGATCAATAAAATAGAATAGAGAGCTCAGAAATAAACCCACACCTATATGGTCAACTAATCTCTGACAGAGGAGACAATATACAATGGAGGTAAAAACTGTCTATTCAATAAAAGTTGTTAGAAAAACCGGACATACAAAAAAAAAAAAATTTGAAACTATACTACCTTCTTACACCATATACAAGAATAAACTCTAAATAGTAACTTAAATGTAAGACCCAAACCCAAAAACTGTTAAAAGAAAAAACAGGCAGTAAAATTTCTTTTTTTCTTTTCTTTTTTTAAATTTTTTTTGTTAAATTTATTGGGGTGACATTAATTGATATCAATTACATTGTTTCCAGGTGTACAATTCTACATTACATTTTCTATACATCACATTATGTGCTCACCTCCCAGAATCAGCTCACTTTCCAACACCATGTGTTTGATTCCCCCTCCCTACTCCCCCTCACCTCCCCCCCACACCCTCAGGTAACCACTGAACTATTGACTGTGTCCATGAGTCTTTGTTTCTTTGTTCCGTTCAGTTTTATATACCACCTATAAGTGAGGTCATATGTTTCTTGATTCTTTCATTCTGACTTATTTGGCTTAATAAGATGTTTTCAAGGTTCATCCATGTTGTCACAAATGGCTGTATTTCATCTTTTCTTATTGCTGAGTAGTATTCCATTGTGTAAATGTACCACAACTTCTTTATCCAGTCATCTATCAGAAGACACTTTGGTTGATTCCACGACTTGGCCACCGTGAACAGTGCTGCGATGAACATTGGGGTACATGTATCCGCGGATTAAGGTTTTCAGGTTTTTGGGGTAGATGCCCAGGAGAGGGATTGCTGGGTCATATGGCAATTCCATTCCTAGTTTTTTGAGGAATCTCCACACTGCCTTCCACAGTGGTTGTACCAATTTACATTCCCACCAGCAGTGTATGAGGGTTCCTTTTTGTCCACAGCCTCTCCAGCAATTGTTATCCCTTGTCTTGTTGATTATAGCCATTCTAACAGGTGTGAGGTGGTATCTCATTGTGGTTTTAATTTGCATTTCCCTGATTGCTAGTGATGTTGAGCATTTTTTCATGTAGCTGTTTGTATGTCTTCATGAGAAAAGTGCCTGTTTAGGTCTTCTGCCCATTTTTTAATTGGATCATTTGTTTTTTGTTGTTGTTGAGTTGTATGAGTTCTTTATATGCTTTAGATATTAGCCCCTTATTGGAGGCATTGCTTGCAAATATTTTCTCCCATTCACTTGGTTTCCTTTTTACTTTGTTGATGGTGTCCTTTGCTGTGTGGAAGCTTTTTAGTTTGATATAGTTCCATTCATTTATTTTTGCTTTTATTTCCCTTGCCTTTGGGATCAAGTTCATAAAATGCTCTCTGAGCCCAAGGTCTATAAGTTTAGTGCCAATGCCTTCTTCTATGCACCTTATTGTTTCAGATCTTATGTGGAGGTGCTTGATCCACTTTGAGTTAATTTTGGTATATGGTGACAGTTCACAGTCCAGATTCATTCTTTTGCATGTGGTTTTCCAATTTGCCCAGCACCATTTACTGAAGAGACTTTCTTTCCCCCATTTTATATTTTTTGCTCCTTTGTCAAAGATTATCTGTCTGTATATTTTTGGGTTTATTTCTGGGGTTTTGATTCTGTTCCATTGGTCTGTATGTATGTTTTTCTGCCAATAGCAAGCTGTTTTGATTATTGACACTTCGTAGTATAGACTGAAGACAGGGAGAGTGATGCCTCCAGCCTTATTTTTTTTTTTTTCCTGAGGATTGCTTTGACAAATCAGGGTCTTTTGTGGTTCCATATGAATCTGACAATTTTAAAATCTATTTCTTGAAAGAATGTCTGTGGGACTTTGATGGGACTTGCATTGAATCTGTATATTGCTTTGGGTAATATGGCCATTTTAACTATGTTGATTCTTCCAATCCATGAACATGGAATATCCTTCCATTTCTTTGTATCTTCTTCCATTTATTTTAATAGTGTCTTATAGTTTTCTGTGTATGTCCTTTATGTTCTTTGTTAAGTTTATTCCTAAGTATTTTATTTTTGTTTTGATTGCAAACAGCATCATTTTTCTCATTTCTTTTTCTGAAGTTTCATTGTTTGTGTATAAAAAAGGTGTGAATTTTTGTACATTGATTTTGTATCCTGCAAGTTTAGTGTATTCATTTATTATTTCTAACAGTTTGCTGGTGGAGTCTTTGGGGTTTTCTATATAAAGGATCATATTGTCTGCAAAAAAGTGACAGTTTAACTTCTTCGTTTCCAGTTTGAATGCCTTTTATTTCTTTTTGCTGCCTAATGGCTCTGGCTAGAACTTCCAGCACTATGTTGAATAATAGTGGTGACAGGGGACAGCCCTGTCTCATTCCTGATTTTAGAAGGAAAGGTTTCAGTTCATCGCCATTCAGTATGACATTCACTGAGGGTTTGTCATAGATGGCCTTTATTATGTTGAGGCATTTTTCTTCTATACCCATTTTATTAAGTGTTTTTATCATAAATGGATGTTGTATCTTGTTGAATGCTTTTTCTGCATCAATTGATATAATCATATGGTTTTTTATCTTTAATTTTGTTTATGCAGTGTATCAAATTGATCGATTTGTGTGTGTTGAACAATTCTTGTGCCCCTGGGATGAATGCCACTTGATCATAAGGTATAGTCTTTTTAATGCATTGTTGTATTCTATCTGCTAGTATTTTGTTTAGGATTTTTGAATTGGTGTTCATCAGAGATATGGGTCTGTAGTTTTCTTTTTTTGTGATGTCCTTGTCAGGCTTTGGTATTAGGATAATGTTGGCCTCATAGAATGAGTTGGGAAGTATTGCCTCTCCTTCAATTTTTTGGAAAAGTTTGAGAAGGATAGGTGTTAGTTCCTCTTTGAATGCCTGGTAAAACTCATTGCTGAGACCATCTGGTCCTGGACTCCCACTTTGGGGAAGGTTTTGGATGACTGTTTCAATTTTCTTACTGTTGATTGGTTTGTTTAGGTTATCCAGTTCTTCTTGATTCAGTCTAGGTAGACTATATGTTTCTAAAAACTTATCTTTTTCTTCTAGGTTGCAAAATTTGGTGGCATATAGTCCTTCATAGTATTTTTGTATGATCCTTTGTATTTCTGTGGTATCTGTTGTAATTTCCCCTCTTTCATTTCTAATATGAATTATTTGTGTGTTTTCTCTTTTTCCCTTGGTAAATCTAGCCAGGGGGTTGTCAATTTTATTATTTTTTTCAAAGAGCCAGCTCTTTGTTGTATTAATTTTTTCTATTGTTTTTTATTCTCTATTTCATTTAGCTCTGCTTTAATTTTTATGATTTCCTTCCTTCTGCTGCCTTTGGATGTTTTCTGTTCTTCTTTTTCTAGTTCTTGAAGATGTGATATTAGGTTGTTTATTTGTAATTTTTCTTGTTTCTTGAGAAAGGCCTGTAGTGATACAAATTTCCCTCTTCTTACTGCTTTTGCTGCATCCCAGTACTTTTGGTATGCTGTGTTTTCATTGTCACTTGTTTCTATGTATTTTTTAATCTCTTCTTTTATTTCTTCTTTGATCCAGTCATTTTTTAATAACATGTTTAATCTCCACATATATGTGGTTTTTCCTGCTTTGTTTTTGAGTTGATCTCTAATTTCAAAGCTTTGTGATTGGAGAATACATTTGGTATGATTTCGATCTTCTTATACTTGCTGAGGCTAGCTTTGTGTCCCAGCATGTGGTCTATCCTTGAAAACGTTCCATGTGCACTAGAAAACAATGTATAGTCCTGTGTTTTAGCATGAAGTGTCCTATAAATGTCAATTATGTCCAGTGGTTGTAATGTATCATTTAAAGCTGATATTTCTTTGTTTATTTTCTGTTTGGATGATCTGTCCATGGCTGTCAATGGGGTGTTTAAGTCCCCTACTATAATTGTGTTTTTGTCAGTTTCTCCTTTTAGATATGTTAGTAGTTGCTTTGTAAATTTTGGTGCTCCTTTGTTAGGGGCATTTATATTAATAAGTTTAATATCTTCTTGTGTTGTCCCCTTTATCATTATAAAATGTCCATTTTTGTCTCTTATTATCTTTTTGATCCTGAAGTCTGCTTTGTCAGATATAAGTATGGCTACACCTGCTTTTCTCATGGTTTCACTTGCTTGGAGTATTTTTTTTTACCCTTTCACCTTAAGTCTGTGTTTGTCCTTCTGGCTGAGGTGTGTCTCTTGTAGGCGGCATAAGATTAGTTTTGCTCTTTAATCCAGTTTGCTACTCTGTGTCTTTTTATCAGTGAGTTCAGTCCATTTACATTTAGGGTGATGATTGATATATGAGAATTTCCTATAGCCATTTTATCTTTTGTTTTCTGGTAGCTCTTTTATTTTTTTATTGCTTCTTTGTTTTTTTCTTCCCATTGATTATTTTAGTTTGATGGTGTTTATGACTGTTTTTTGTTGTTGTTGTTGTTGTTGTTGTTTTGTATTCTCGTCTTTTGTTTTTATGTGTCCCAGTTCTAAGTTTCTTTTCAGTGGTTACCATGAACTTTATATAAAAGAAAGTTTCATATATGCAGTGGTTCCTTTTCTTAAGGGTGTTTCTTATCTCCATTCTCTTTGGAAACTTAAGTGTTTATTTCTTCCCCTTTTTATATTTTTGTTGTTCCAGTTTATCCCTATTTACTTTTACTTTTTGTTTGAGGTCCAAGCGCCTCCTTCAGTGTTTCTTTAAATGCTGACCTTGTGCTGGAGAATTCCTTTAGTTTATGTATGTCTGAAAAGGTCTTTATTCCTCCTTCATATCTAAAGGATAACTTTGCCGGGTACAGGATTCTTGGCTGGTAATTTTTCTCCTTTAATATTTTGAATACTTTGTTCCATTCCCTTCTGGCTTGTAGAGTTTCTGTTGAGAAATTTTATGAGAGTTTGATGGGCTTTCCTTTATAGTTATGGTGTTCTTTGTTCTGGCTGCCTTAAGGATTCTTTCCTTGTCTTTGACCTTTGATATCTTCAGTATAATGTGCCTTGAAGAGGGTCTGTTAGGATTCAAGTAGCTAGGGGTCCTATTTCCTTCTTAGATTTGAGGTTCCAGTTCTTGCCATAGATTTGGAATGTTCTCATCTACTATTTGTCTGAGTAGATTCTCTGTGCCCATTTTGTCCTCTGCTCCTTCTGGAATACCTATTATTCTTATATTGTTTTTTCTAACAGAGTCAGATAGTTCTTATAGATATCTTTCATTTATTTTAGCTTTTAGGTCTCTCTCTTCTTCCTTCTGTGACATTTTCAAATTTTTGTCTTCTGTTTCATTAATTCTTTTCTCCATCTGGTCAACTCTGTTTCCTATGCTAGCTATTTCATTTCTTTTCTTGTGTTACCTCTAGAATTTCTATTTGGGTCATAGATGCTATTTCCTTTTTGAGATCATTTAGCTCCTTCTGTGTACTCCACCAGTTTTCTCTGATCTCTTTGAACATTTTCATAATTTAAGGTGACCAGATTTTAACATTGGTAAAGCGGGACACCATTGACCGGGGGGGAGGGGGTTCTTGATTAAAAATTTGGTCTATCTCCCGCCGTTCCCTAGCTTGTCGTGCATTCTTTCCAAAAATTGGGACTTTTTTAAAATGCCACGGGACATGGGACAAATTGTTAAAAATCGGGACTGTCCCGCCAAAAGCGGGATGTCTGGTCACCTTATCATAATTGCAACCTTGAATTCTCTGTCATTTAGCTCATATAATTCCATATCTTCAAGTTCCTTTTCTGGAGATTTTTCTTTCTTTCTGAGCTCCTTTATTCAAGGGGAATTCATCGCTGCTGGAGAGTTTCATTTCCTGGATATGAGGGTTCTTCCCTTGGTAGATGTGAAGGTATCTTTTTTTTACTTTCTAGCTGGTGTTAGTACCTTATAATATTTCCCCTTATTTATTTTGTTTTCTCAAAGTGGGAGACTACATAGAAAATGGGCTTCTCTTTGACTCAGTTGCCTGGGTCTCTGTATGCCTCCTCTTTGGGAAGGTATGGTGGGCAATGGTATTCTATGCCTCCGGGATCCCACTGCTGTCAGAAGCTGCCACACTTAGATCCCTCCGCTGGCTTCAGCAGGACAGGTGGGGGCGGGGCTTGTTGGGAAAGGCTCAGGTCTATTTGTGTCACAGGGTAATGGCAGCTTCCCAGCAGCAGCTCACTGAAGGCCTGCTGTGGGTGAGGCCTATGGAGCAAGCCCTGGGAGACAGCAAGGGGAAGCAGCCGGGCTCCTATCCCAGGCCATGCATAGTGCTCCAGTTAGGGCCTCACCCCACTGAGGGCCACTCTGTGCCTCAGCCACCAGCACACTCCCAGTGTCAGCGCTCCAGCCACTGGAACACCTGCCTCTGGCTCCAGTTCCAGGCCTCACGCTCTGTGGGCCCCCAGCTCCAGCCGCCCGACTCAAGCGCCGGCAGCCGGTTCTTCACTGCGGTCACCCACACCAATCTCTGGCTGCTGCTGGGGCCTCGCTCCGGCCTCCCGCCCCGCACCCCGGCTGCCCTCCCCACACTTCAGCAGCTTGCCCCACACTCCAGCCCCCCGCCCTGTGCTCCGGCCTCCTGCCCTGAGCTCTGGTTGCCCTCCCCATGCCCTGGCTAATACCCCTGCACTCCCACCAGGGCCTCTCACCACCATCAGCTGTGCCCGCTTTCTCCATCCACCCAGCGCTCTGGTCGCCTCCGCCTCTACCTCCGTCGGTTCCCGGCCTCCAACCTGCCCAGAGTCCTTTGGCTTCTGGACCCGCTTCCCTGCGCTCCCACCTCCGTCAGTCTCTCCTCTGCTGGACTTGGATCAGCCTCTGGGTTGGTCTCTGGGTGGGTCTCCGGGTCACACTCTGCAGCGGGTCTCCACATGGCTCCCTTTCTCTCTCACTTGCCTCCGTTTCTCCCGCTTTAGAGATTTTCTTGGGTCTCTCAGCCCAGGCTGTGCCCTACTTAGGGATTCTTTAGTTGGATTTTAGTTTTTTAAATTGTCTTTTCAAGAAAGGTTTCAAGAGCTTCTCTTATACCACCATCTTGATGATGTCTCCAGTAAAATTTCTGACATTGCTATTAGTGACATTTTTTTCCCTAATGTATCTCCTTGAGCAAGGGAAACAAAAGGAAAAATAAACAAATGGAAATACATCAAACTAAAATATTTCTGCACAGCAATTGAAACTATCAACAAAACAAAAAGACAGCTTACTGAATGGGAGAAGATATTTGCTAATGATACATCTGATACAAGGTTAATATCCAAAACAAAACTCATACAAAGCACATTTAAAAATCCAATTAAAAAATGGGCAGATAAGCTAAACAAACATTTTTCTAAAGAGGACATACAGATGGCCAATACACATATGAAAAGGTCATCAACACTACTAATTATCAGGAAAATGCAAATTAAAACCACAATGAGATATCACCTCATCCCTGTCAGAATAACCACGACCAATAAATCAACAAATAAGTGTTGGCAAGGATGTGGAGAAAAGGGAACCCTCACGCAATGTGGGTGAGACTTCAAATTAGTGCAGTCACCCTGGAACACAGTATGGAGATTCCTAAAAAATTTAACAATAGAACTACCATAAGACCCAGCAATTGCACATCGGAGTATTTATCCCAAGAAGTTCAAAACACTAATTCAAAGAGATATATGATCTTCTATGTTCACTGAAGCATTATTTACAACAGCCAAAATAGAGGAGTAACATAAACGGCTATCAATAGATGACTGGATTAAGGAGTGGTAAATAGGGAAGCCAGGATGGCTCAGCGGGTAGAGTACTCACATTGCAGCCTCAGGGTCTGAGGATTGAGTCTCTGTTCTGGTCCCAGTCTCGGTAGTTGTCCTGGCCCAGGCCTGTGCAGACCCATATGCTGAACCAGGGTGTGCTTCTCACCCCAGTTCAGTTCCCGAGGCAAGCTTCCCATGTGGGAGGCCCCCGGTTCATCTCCCACCTGGGGCGTGTCTCTCATGTGGAAGGCCCCCGGCTCCCAGGATATGTAGGAGGCCCACTGCCCAGTTCCTGCCCTGCGCACTGCCCCCCACCCACCTGTGGAATGAAACTATGTGGACTGCTCTGGGCCCTCCCCCTTCTCTCTGTCTCTCTCTCTATCAAAAACAATAAAATAAATCTTTAAAAAAAAATTTGGTAAATATGTATACCTGGAACCTATGTAATTTTTACTAATCAATGTCATTCTATTAAAGTTAACAATTAACAAAAGAAGTGGTAAATATGTATGAGATGTGATAAAAAACTAGGGTGAATGTTTAAGTTTTAAAAATTAATTACAGTCAAAGACCATTGCCATTAATTCCCCTCAAAATACTCCTCCTCAATTTGAGTACACTTACCCCAGCATTCTTGCCACTTTCTGAAGCCATTCTAGAAGTGCTCTTTTGTGAGTGTCTGTTGTTGCAATGTTGTGGCTGCCTCGATGTCCTGAGTCAATTCAAAACGTTTACCTTTCATGGTCATTTTGACTTTGAAGAAGAACCAGAAGTCACACAGTGTCAGATCTGGGGAATAAGGTGGGTGAGGCATACTGTAATGTTTTTATTTGACAGAAATGGTCATACCAGAAGTCATGTGTGGCCTGAATAGATTCAGGACATCAACAGCGCAACTAAAGACATTCATCAAAAAAGGACTTTCTGAACTGCTTCAGAAAGTGGCAAGAATGATAGCACAAGTGTATTCAAAGGGAAGGGGAGTATTTTGAGGAAATAAATGGCAATGTGTCTTTTACTATAATAGTTTTTTATTTACACATTCACCATATACTTTGATCACACCTCAGACAATGGAATATTACTCAGCCATAAAAAAAGAAATCTTACCATTTAAGAAACATTGGGGGGAAGCCGGGATGGCTCAGTGGGTTAAGCGCTCACTTTGCAGCGCCGGGGACCGAGGATCAAATCCCGGCCCTGGCCCGTGTGGAACCATATGCTGAACTGGGAGCTCCCCCAGTTCAGTTCTCTCTCTGTCTCTGAATCTCTCTCTTTCTCTCTCTCTCTCTCTCTCTCTCTCTCTCTGTCAAAAATAAATAAATACAAATATATTTTTAAAAAAAAAGAAAAGAAACATTGGTGGACCTAGAGGTTATTATGCTAAGCAAAATAGAGTCAAACAGAAAAAGATAAATACCATATAATTTCACTTATGTGTGGTATCTAAAGAACAAAATAAACAAGCGATCACACAGAAAAAGACTCCTAGATACAGAGAACAAACTGATGGTTGTCTGAAGAGAGGGGTGTTGTGGGCTGAGCAAAAATAGTGAAAAGATTAAGGTATAAATTAGTAGTTACAAAATAGTCATGGGGTTGTAAAATGTAGCATAGAAATTATAGGCAACAATATTACAATAACTATATATAGTGGCAGGTGGGTACAATGTCTTATGGTTTTCAGTGTATAGGTCCTGGAAGTTTTCTTTGATAAGTTTATTCCTAGGTATTTTACCCTCTATTTGCTGCAATTACAGAACAGATTTTCTTTTTTTTCTGACATTTCAGTGTTAATTATAGGAATGCAATGGATTTCCATCCATTGATTTATTGTCCTGCAACTTTCCTGTAACTTTTATTGTTTCTAATATTCTTTTGGTAGAGTCTTTGATGTTTTCTATATATAGAATCATGTCATCTGAAAATAGTTTTATTCCATCATTCCCAATTTAGATGCCTTTTTATTTCTTTCTCCTGCCTTTCTGCTCTGTCAAAGACTGCCAGTGCTATAGTGAATAACAGTGATGAATGTGGTCTCTCCTTGCCTTGTTCTTGATCGTAGAGGAGCTTTCAGTTTTTCATCACTATGATATTAGCTTGTGATTTGTTATATATGGCCTCATTTATGTTGCAGTACTGTCCTTCTATACACATTTTATTGAGTATTTTTTATACATTACCTTTTTATTTTACAAAGAAAAAAATAAAAACTTTTCAAGGGAAGTATACATATTTTTTTCATTCAAACTAGCACACCAGAGTGGAAAAGTCTCACTTATAAATCAACTTTTACAATTTTAGTAATATCTGATTGGTTATATATATATATATATATTTTTTTTTTCTATTACAGTTGACATTCATTATATTAGTTTCAGGTGCATAACATAGTGGTTAGACATTTATATAACTTACAAAATGTTCACTCCTATAAATCTAGTATACACCTGACATCACACATAATTATAATATTATTGACAATACAGTGTTCCGTCGCCACTTCGCACTTCATGTTTTGTGGCTTCAGTGCTTCACGGGTTTTCCCAAAATATTCATCAAAAAATAAAAATGGAAAAATACAACCCTGTCGGCAGCCACATGGCGGAAAGGAGCGTTGTTTCATGTGGATGCGCGAGAGAGAAGGATCCCTGCATGTCAAACAAAGAGATGAGCTGACTCAGAGTCCATCCCACGGGCTCTCATAAAGGCGCCGGATTGGTTTCCGGTGCCCGATGAAGACCTCCTTGAGATGACAAAGTCTGCAAGTGAGGAAGAAAACGAAGAGGAAGACGAAGAAGAAACTGAAAAGCGTGGCCTTACCCTGGAGAATCTGCAACAATTGTGCAACATGGCAAGAGCGATGCCACAATTTGCACAAGACATGGATGACAATAGGGTTCGAGCTGTCGAGTTCAGCCATCGCGTTGACGGGGTCATGTCCTTGTACAGGGGGATTTTGAAGGAAAAGAAAAAACAAAGACAACAACTACCCATCCCCATGTTTCTCTCCAAGGTCAAGCCCCCGGCTCTCCCGTCAGCGCCTCCAGCAGAAGCGTCTCCGAGGGAGCCTAACGCTTCTACTAGTCACGTGACAGCCTCTCCTCCGCCCCCCACACGAGACTCTCCGCCTCTCTCAGAAAGCAATGTTGATTCATGTTTATGACTGTATAAGGTTTTGTCATTCACCTTATTCATTAGCAGTGACACGTTTAAGTAAATACGTATACTGTGGTCATTTTTGTCTTAAATGAGTCAAGTATGAATACTGTTTACATATTTAAAACCTTCTTGTACCCGCATACATGAACATTCCTAGGGGCAAATCCTACTTCGCGGTTCTTCAGCTTTCGAGGAAGGTTCTGGTCCCCATTAACCGCGAAAAACGAGGGATCACTGTATTCCTTATGCTACACTTTGTATTCTCATGACTATTTTCTAACTACCGGTTTGTACTTCTTAACTTCTTCACCCTTTTTACCCATCCCTTCAACCCCTCCCATCTGGCAGCCATAAAAATCTTCTCTGTATCTACGAGTTTGTTTCTGTTTTGTTTATTCATTTATTTTGTTCTTTAGATTTCACATATATATGAAATCATATGGCATTTGACTTTGTCTTTCTTACTTCACTCAGCACAATACCCTCTAGGTATTTCTCGTTGTAGATAGTGTATTTTATTCTTTTTATGGTTGAGTATATTCCATTGTAGATATGTACCACCTCTTCTTTATGGATTTATTCATTAGTGGACACACAGGATGCCTCCATATCTTGGCTATTGTGAACAATGTTATAATGAACATATGGATGCATATGGCCTTTGAAGTAATGTTTTTTGTTTCTTCAGATGTAGGACTACTGGGTACTTCTTTGTTCCTTGTTATAGCCTTTGTTTTGAAGTATATTTAGTCTGGAATAAGTATTGTTATCCTAACTTGGTTTTTGTTTAATTGCAATTTTCATGAGATATTGATTTTCCATCTCTTTATTTTCAATATAAAGTTAGTCTCTTATAAGCAGCATATGTAAGGTTTTTGTTATCCAGTCAACCACCATATATATTTTGATTGGAGCATTTAATCCATTTACATTTAAAGTAATTGTTGAGAGATAAGTAGTCATTGCCATTTTTTTATTCATATTTTCTTAAATCTTTTTTCTTCTTTTTCTTAAAGTGCCTCTAACATTCTGGTTTGACAGGGATGAACTCCTTTAGCTTTTTCTTGTCTTGGAATCTGTTTTTTATCTGTCCTGCAATTCTAAATGACAGTGTTGCTGGGTAGAGCAATCTTAGTTGTAGATCATTGTTTTTCATCACTTTGAATATTGTGAGCTAATTTATTCTGGGTTGGAAAGTTTCTATTAAGAAATCATCTAATGGTTTTATGAACGTTCCTTTGTAGTTAACTAAATGCCTTTTTCTTTGCTGTTTTTAAGGTTCTCTTTTTATCTTTAACCTTTGGCATTTTAATTATGATGTGTCTTGGTGTGGGCCTCTTTGGGTTCATCTTGTTTGAGATTCTCTGCTTCTTGAGCTTATAAGTCTATTTTTTTCACTAGGTTAAGAAAGTTTTCTGTCTTTATTTGTTCAAATAGGTTTTCAATTCCTTGCTCTCGTTTTTCTATTTTTGGTACCCCAATGATGTGAAAGTTCTTATACTTGATGTTATCCCAATACCCCTTCAATTTATTTATTTATTGCATTTTAATTGGTGTTTTCTGCTGCCCTTCTCTTCAAAATTGGTTATTGGAACATCTGCTTCATCTAATCTATCATTGATTCCCTCCAGTGTATCTTTTTTATTTTAGTTATTGCATTTTTCATTTCTTACTTTTTATGTTTTTTATATCTAATTGCATGCTTCCTTTCCCTTTGATAAAGGTCTCCCTGAGATTATTGAGAATTCTTTATAACAGTGTTTTGAACTCTGCTTTTGGTGGATTGTTTGTTTTCATTTTGTTTAGTTTCTTTTTGAAGCTTTGTTCTGTTGTTTTATTTTAGACATATTTCTTTCTCTTCCAATTTTGTCTGCCTCTCTGTGTTTGTGGCTATGTATTAGAAAAAGCTGCTATGTCTCCTGGTTTTAGTAGAATGACCTTGTGCAGTAGCTGTCCTGCAGGGCCCAGTGGTGCAGTGATCTTGGTCACCTGAGTCAGATGCTCCAGATGTGTCCCTTGTGTGGGTTGTATGTACCCTCCTGTTGTAGTTGAGCCTTGGTCGCTGTTTGCATGTCAGTGAAAGGGATTGACCCTCAGGCTAATTGGTTGTGAGGAGTCTCTGCAAGGGCTGACCCTG
The DNA here is from genome assembly GCA_004027555.1 of Craseonycteris thonglongyai. Lineage (NCBI taxonomy): Eukaryota > Metazoa > Chordata > Mammalia > Chiroptera > Craseonycteridae > Craseonycteris > Craseonycteris thonglongyai. Next base: position 42,638 of record PVKE010006286.1, read on the forward strand.
TGGAGCAGGATTTGCTTTAGCGGGGCTTTGGTGCTTGCTAAGTCTGCACTCAGTGTGTGTTTTGTGTAGAGGTGGCCAGGCGGTGCTCTGGTCCTGTCCGAAGCTGGCCACCAGATGTGCTGGCCCTGGGGCATCCTGAAAGGGGCCTGCTGTTGGCCATGTTTAGCCACTGTCTGTGCCCTACCCAAAGACACCTGGCATGAGCCACAAAGCTATCTTTCAATGTCCTCCACCCACTTTTGGGGTTTGGAAGTATTCGAGAGGGGCTAAGCTGGGAACTGAAGACAGCTTCTACTAGTACCAGCTTGGGGCTTCTTACCAAGAGGTATTGGTCATGTGAGGTCACATATTGCTAACAGTGTTAGCCCAGTTGATAGAAACTCAGATGTGGCAGTCTATATGAAGGAGGGCTCAACAAAGAAACAATGGCCTCTTCTGCACATCTCTCTTAGAGAGAAAGCTGTCCCTCTGGCCCTCACCTTGAAGCCAGAAAATTCAGTTTCTTCCTATATGTCCTTGTTGTCATTCAAGCTGCTATCCCCAGCACTGAAGCTCAGAGTGAATGAGTCTGTTATCAAGTGATTCTGTGCATGGACTCTTAAAGAGGAATGCCTAGGGGATGCTAGATAGCTCAGTGGTTGAGTTCTTGGTCCAGGGTTCGATTCTCCACCCCAGCCTGTGCGTATGCTAAACTGCAGTGCAGTTGGTAACCACCGGATGGCATAGCAGCAAAGGTTCTTTCCTCCCATGCAGCCCCACACCCACTTGTGTGGAATGAAACCATGTCAAAACTTATGATGTACATCTATGGAGACTGTTCTGGGCTCTCTCGCTCTCTCTCTCTCTCTCTCTCACCTTCTCTCAAACAATAAATAAATCTTAAAAACAAGAAAAAAACAGCAGGGAAGCTAGCTGGGATGGCTAAGTGGGTTAAGCTCTCACTTTGCAGCCCCAGGGACCGGGAATCAAATCCCAGCCCCAGCCCATGCGGACCCATATGCTGAACTAGGGTGTGCTTCCCACCCCAGATCAGTTCCCACTGGGTGAGCTTCCCACGTGGGAGGACCCTAGTTCAGCTCTTGCCCAAGGCATGCCTCTCATGTGGGAGGCCCCTGGCTCCCAGGGCGCACCTCCCATGCAGGAGGCCCTGTGCCCAGTTTCTGCCCTTTGCAGCCCCACGCCCACCTGTGGAATGAAACTATGTCAAAAACTAATGATGTGCAACTTTGGAGACTGCTCTGGGCCCTCCCCCTTCTCTCTGTCTCTGTTTCTCTATCTCTGTCAAAAACAATAAAAAAAGAGAAAGAGAGAGACAAATGCTCAGAACTCCAGCGGCCCTCTGGCTCACTCAGTCACAATCTCTGCTGGTTTTTACAGTCATAAGTTTTGGTGACTTCTCAGCTGAGGAGCATGGTGTGAGGCTGAGACCTCTCACTCCTTGAAGGAGGCCTCTGCTTCTGAGATATACCGCCTGATTTTTAACTGCCACACATGGGGGTGAGGACTGGCCCATTTTGAAATTCTTTCTCTCCTACCAGTTTCACATGGCTTCCTCTGTATATACTTATTTATAGGACTTCTGTTCAACTAGATATCAGATGATTCTCAGTGATGGTTGTTCTGTAGTTTAGTTGTAATTTTGATGTGGTCATAAGAGGATGCAAGCACAGTGCTTACCTACTTTATTATCTTGATCTTTTTTGAGTGTTTTAATCATAAATGGGTGTTTGAACTTGTCAAATGCTTTTTCTGCATCTATTGATATGATCATGTGATTTTTATCATTTATGTTGTTAATGTGGTGTATCACATAGATTGATTTGCATATGTTGGACCATTCTTGCATCTCTGGAATGAAACCCACTTGATCAAGATATATTATCTTTTTATGTATTGCATTCAATTTGCTAGTATTTTGCTTACAACTTTTGCATCAGAGATATTGGCCTATAATTCTGTGTGTGTGTGTGTGTGTTATCTTGTGCAATTTTCATACCAGGGTGATCTTGCTCTCATATAATACATTAGGAAGTGTTTCCTCCTGTTAAGTTTTTTTGGTAAGAGTTTGAGAAGGATAGAAATTAAATCTTTGAATATTTGGTGGAATTCACCAGTGAAGCCATCTGATTTTTGACTTGCTTTGGAAGAAACTTGTGATTACTGATTCAATTTCCTTATTAGTAATTAATATTTCTAGGTTTTTCAGTTCTTCATGGTTTGGTCTAGGAAGCCAGTATCCTTCTAGGAATGTGTACTTCTATCAAATGGTGATGAATAGTCTTTCATAGTAAGTATTCTTCTATAATCATTTGTACTAATATTTCTGCAGTGTTTTTTGTAACTTATCCTCTTTCATTTCTGATTTTGAGATCTCTCTCTCTCTTTTTTTCCTTAGTCTAGCCAAAGTTTGTAAATTTTATGTATCTCTTCAAAGAACCATCTCTTTGTTTCTCTAATTTTTTTCTATTGCATTTTTGTTCTCCATTTTATTTTATTCTGCTCTTATTTTTATTATTTTATTCATTCATTCATCAGTTGATGGCTGTTTAGGTTGGTTCAACTTTTTGGCTATTATAAATAATGCTGCTATAAACAGTCATGTATTATATAAGTTTTCGTGTAGATGTATGTTATATTCCTTTTGAGTATATCCAGTAGACTTTCCATTAACTGGAACTCAAGCAAACCTCACTCTCAAGCAACTGGCAACAGTTTTGGGCCAGTTGCTTGAGATTTTTCTGGTTGTTTGAGAGTTACAGTTGCTTGAATTCTGATAAATAAAGAGTCTAGTTATGTTTTTCTAGTATCTACCAATCCACATGTGTGCCAGTTAACTGAGAGTCTACTGTACTAGTAATAGGATTATTAGGTCATATGGTAACTTTATGTTCAATTTTTGATGAACTGCCAAACTGTTTTACAAAGTAGGGGCACTATTTTACATTCTTACCAGTAATGTCTGAAGGTTTCAATGCCTCCAAATCCTTTCCTTGCCAATTCACTTTATTACCTGTCATTTTTACTACAGCCATTCTAGTGGGTGTGAAGTGTTAGCTCATTGTGGTTATGATCTATTTCCTTGATGGCTAATGTGGTTGAGCATCTATCTTTTTATGTGCTTCCATTCTTTTATGTATGTATGTATGTGTTTAATTGTTAAACTTACTAGGGTGATATTGGTTAGTAAAAATTACATAGGTTCCAGGTGTGCAACTCTATAATACTAAGTCTATGTGTTGCATTATGTGTTCACCACCCAGAGTCAGTTTTCTTTCCATCACCATGTATTTAGCTCCCCCTTCCTCCTCTCCCACCTGCCTCCCTCATTATCCTCAGGTAACCACTAAACTATTGACTATGTCCATGAGGTTTTGTTTATTTGTTACTTTCAGTTTTATAGTCCACACATGAGTGAAGTCATATGGTTCTTAGCTTTTTCTGTCTGGCTTATTTCACTTAGCATGATAATCTCAAGTTCCATCCATGTTGTTGCAAAAGGCAGCATTTCTTCTTACCTTGTAGCTGAGTAATATTCCATTGTATAAAGGTACCACAGCATTTTTATTCAGTCATCTATCAAAGTGCACTTTGGTTTTGTCCATGACTTGGCCACCATTAACAGAGCTGCAATGAATATTGGGGTACATATGTTTTTACAAACTAAGGTTTTCAAGTTTTGGGAATAGATACCCAGAAGGGGGGTTACTGGGTCATAGGGTAGCTCCATTCCCAATTTTCTGAGGTATCTTCATACTGTCCTCCATAGTAGTTGTACCAATTTACATTCCTACCAGCAGTGTATGTTCCTTTTTCTCCACTGCCTCTCTAGCACTTACTGTTCCTTGTCTTATTGATAATAGCTATTCTAGCAGGTGTGAGGTACCATGTTTCCCCAAAAGTAAGACATCCCCCGAAAATAAGACCTACTTACAGTTTTGCCTCTTGCTGAAATACGTATAAGGCATCCCCCCAAAAATAAGACCTGGAGCATCTTTGGGAGCAAAAATTAATGTAAGACACTGTCTTATTTTCGGGGACACAGTGTATAAGACACTGTCTTATTTTCGGGAAACAGGGTAGTATCTTATAGTGGGCTTGATTTGCATTTCCCTAACAGCTAATAAAATTGACCACTTTTTCATATGTCTGTTGGCCATTTCTATGTCATTGTGAGTGAAGTGTTTGTTTAGGTCTTCTGCCCATTTTTCAATTGGATTTGGGGGGGGGCTGTTTGTTTGTTTGTTTTTGTTGTTGTTAAATTAGATGAGTTCTTTATATATTTTAAATATTAGCCCATTATAAGAGGCACTGTTTGCAAATATTTTCTCCCAATTGGTTGCCTGCCTCTTTGCTTTGCTGATGATTTCTTTTGCTGTGCAGAAGCTTTTTAGTTTAATATAGTCCCATTCATTTATTTTTGCTTTTATTATCCTTGTCTTTGAGGTCAGGTTCAAAAAGTCCTCCCTGAACCTAAAGTCTATAAGTTTAGTATTGATGTTTTCTTCTATACAGTTTATTGTTTCTGATTTCATGTGGAGATTTTGATCCATTTAGAATTAATTTTAGTATATGGTGACAGTTTGCAGTCCAGACTCATTCTTTTGCATGTGGTTTTTTAATATTTCCAGCACCATTTTCTGAAGAGGCTTTTTTTTCCCTGTGTATTTTTTTGCTCCTTTGTCAAAAATTATCTGTCTAAATATTTGTGGGTTTATTTCTGGTTTTTTATTCTGTTCCATTGGTCTGTGTGTCTGTTTCTCTGCCAGTACCAAGCTGTTTTGATTATTGAGGCTTTGTAGTATAGATTGAAATTAGGGAGTGTGTTGTCTCCAGCTTTATTTATTTTATTATTTTTTATTTATAGAATTGCTTTGGCAATTCCAGGTCTTTTGTGGTTCCATACAAATTTGATAGTTTTTATCTATTTCTTGAAAGAATGTCTATGGGATTTTGATGGGGATTCCATTAAATCTGCATATTGCTTTGGGTTTAACTATGTTGATTTTTCTAATACATGAACGGGGAATATCTTTCCATTTTTTTTGTGTTCTTCAATTTCTTTTAATAATGTCAAAGTTTTCAGTGTATAAATCCTTCATGGTCTTTGTTTAATTTACTCCTAGGTATTTTATTCTTTTTGGTTGCAATTGTAAAAGTTATTGATTTTCTCATATCTTTTTCTAAAGTTTCATTGTTGGCATATAAAAAATACATTGTTTTTGTGTTCTGCAATTTTACCAGTATTTGCATATTATTTCTAATAATTTTCTGGTAGAGTCTTTATAATTTTCTAAATAAAAAATTGTGTCATCTTCAAAAAGTGACAGTTTGACTTCTCTCCTAATTCAAATACCTTTTATTCCTTTCTCTTGCCTGATTGCTCTGGCTACAACTGCCAGTACTATATTGAATAGCAGTGGTCACAGGGGGCATCACTATCTTTTTCCTAATTTTAGGAGAATACTCTTCAACTTTTTCTGGTTCAGGATATTAGCTCAGGGTTGTCACATAAGGCCTTAATTGTGTTATGGGGCTTTTCTTCAATTCCCATTTTATTCAGTGTTTTGATCATAAATGAATGTTGTATTTTGTCAAATGCTTTTTCTGCATTAATTGATAAAATCATATGGCTTTTATCTTTTATTTCACTTATGTGATGTACTACATTGATTGATTTGTTTATGTTGAACCACCCTTGTGCCCCTGGGATAAATCCCACTTAATCATGATGTATAATTGTATTAATTAATGCATTGTTGTATTCTATTTGCTAACATTTTGTTTAGAATTTTTTGTATCAGTTTTTATCAGAAATATTGGTCTATAGTTTTCTGTTTTCTTTTTTGGTTATCTTTACCAGACATTGGTATTAGGATAATATTGGCCTCACTGAATGAGTTGGCAAGTATTGCCTCATCTTCCATTTTTAGAAATAGTCTGAGAACAGGCATTTGTTCTTTGAATGCTTGATAAAACTCATTGGTAAGATCATTTTGTCAGGGGACTTTTGCCTTTAGGAAGGTTTTGAATAATTGTTTCAAGTTCTTTACTGTTGAATGGTCTATTTAGGTTAGCCAGTTCTTCTTGGTTCAGTCTAGAAAGGTTATATGTTTCTAGAAATTGGTCCATTTCTTCTAGGTTGTTTAATTTGTTGTCATAAATCCTTTCATAATAATTTCTTATGATTATATTTATGTGATATCAGTCATAATTTCTTTCCTCTAGTTTCTAATTTTGGTTATTTGTGTCTTTTCTCTTTGTCCTTTGGTGAGCATAGACAGTGGTTTGTCAATTTTATTGATTTTTCTGAAAAATCAGCTCTTTGTTGCATTAATTTTGCCTATTGTTTGTCTTCTCAATCTCATTTAGTTCTGCTCTAATTTTTATTATTTCTCTCCTCTGCTGACTTTGAGGTTCTTTTGTTTTTCTTTTTCTAGTTCTTTAAGAGAAGATGTTGGATGTTTACTTGTGATTTTTCTTATTTCTTGAGATAGACCTGTAATTATATAAATTTCCCTCTTAATACTGCTTTTTCTGCATCCCAATAATTTTGTATGTAGTGTTTTCATTATTATTAATTTTTATGTATTTTTAATCTCTTGTTTTATTTCTTTGATCCAGTCATTTTTTAATGGTATGCTGTTTCGTCTCCACCTATATGTGATTTTTTTCTGCTTCCTTATTGCAGTTGATCTCTAATTTTAAAGCTTTGTGGTCTGAGAATACACTTGGTATAATTTCAATCTTAAATTTGCTGAGGCTAGTTTTGTATCCCAGCATATGGTCTATCCTTGAGAATGTTCTATGTGCACTAGAAAACAATGTATAGTCTTGTCTTGCAGGATAGAGTGTCCTATAAATGTCAATTATGTCCAGTTGTTCTAATGTATCATTTAAGGCTGCTATTTCCTTATTTATTTTCTATTTAGATCAGGGGTCTCCAAACTTTTCAGCTCGAGGGCCGAATTAACTATCAAACAGCAGTTTGGGGGCTGACTACACATTCGAGGTCCAAATAAAAAAGAATCAAAACATAGATGTTGTTTTTAATTATTTATTTAATATTATTTTATTCAGTTATTATTTAATAACACATTGATACACTACACATGAACACCTGTATTAGTGGGAATGGTGAAATTGTTTCCTGGATGCCAAAATAGCAGACATTTCTGGCTTTATATTTGATGTCCCTAACATCAACAGTGACCCGAGATTATCATCAGACAAGTTTGTTCTCAAATTGTTCTTCACATATTTCATTCTTGAAAATATTTGTTCACATAAGTATGTTGTTCCAAAGTTTGAAAGGTACCTTGATGCAAAAGTTTTGACATTAGGAAAGTCTTCCTTGGGCAAAAACTGGTAAAAACCCACCAGTCCTTCTTTGAACTTGTCCCTAAGGAGGTCATTTGCTTGCAACTCAATGACCTCCATCTGCAGTTCATCTGGGCAACTGGCCACATCTGCTTCAAATGGGTTTTGAAACAGTCTCACTTCTGCCTTTCAATCCAAGTCAGAAAACCACTCCTGAAACTGCAGCTGGAGGTCTTTGATGATCTCGCATGCAAATGACGTGGGCAACTCAGCTGTTGCTTCATTAAGCCATTAAGACCTTGCACTGCAGAAAGTGCGTCAAGTTGTTAGCCTGTACTTGTTCCAAACACAAGACAAGTTTAGATCTGAAGGCCTTTAGGTGGGTGTATAGATCAGAAACTAGATTTTTCTCTCCTTGTAGGTTTAGGTTCAGAAAATTTAAATGACTAGTTATGTCTGCAGCAAAGGCCAATTTCCATCCCCACTCTCCATCTGACTGACAGTAATGGCTGTGGCTTGCCTTTACTTTCCAGGAAGTCACCTATTTCCTTTCTTAATTCAAATACTCTGCTCAGAACTTTCTCACAACTTAGCCATCTTACTGCTGTGAAATATGGTAAATCTTGCAATTCTGTGTCTGTATCTTTCAACATGTCTCTGAACGGTCTATGGTTGAGCCCATGTGACCTTGTTAAATTCACCATCTTCACCACAGGATTCAGTACACTGCTAATGTCCACATATTTAGCACACAAAGCTTGCTGGTGAATAATACAGTGCAGGAACATTGGTTATGGAATGTTTTTCTCATTACACATCTGCTTCACTTGTTCAACCAAGCCTTTCTTTAAGCCACTCATGTTCTTTCCTCCATCAATAGTGAGGCAACTGAGGTTAGTCCAGTCCAAGTTATAATCAGCAATGTTTTTTTCAATTCATTGAATATATCCTCTCCAGTAACAGTGCCATACATGCTATGTAGGGAAGCCAGCTCTTGTGTCATGTTCATGTCTTCATCCACACCTCTAGTGAACACAAGCAGTTGAGAGGTGGAACAGCTGTCCAGCAATTCATCCATTGCAATTGAAAAATGGCGAAACTTGCTTGCATTTTTCGCTATTTGAGTCACAATGTTTTCACCCATGCCTGCAACACGGCAGGCAATGGTATTTGCACCCAACGCTACATTGTTAAATTGTTTCAGCTTTTCTGGGCAAAGTTCCTCAACCACCTCCAACAAACATTCCTTCACTACTTCACCATCTGTAAACGGTTTGCCACTTTTAGCCAGGACGTAGGCAACTTTATAACTGGCCTCAGTTAAGGATTCATTTTCATTTGAGGATTTACTGAACAATGTCCTCTGAGATGTGAGTTGATTTCGTAATTTAGAAAAATTTTTGGCACAGACTTTACCCTCCAATTGTGCATGTTTCTCCTGATGTTTGCTTCGATGATGACGGCGCAGGTAGCATTCTTTCATTACAGCCACGGTTTCGTTGCAAATCACACACAATGCTTTCTCGCCGGATTTGATGAAGAAGTATTTCAAACTCCATTCTTCTTGAAATTGCCGACACTCATCGTCTATTTTTCTTTTCCTCTTCTTAGCCATCATTGGGCGCTAAAATAAAGTGACTTCAACATGAATAAATAGTGAAACTGAAAGTATCTTGCACACAATATCGCTCAAAAATGCTGATTATGCGAACTAATTTTGTCGCAATTATAGCTGCAAAGGACCTGAAACAATTTTTAAAAATTCTTATAATTTCTTAAGTTAAACTTACCTGAATATAGTCTGCAAATATATCCACTTCTGGTAGAGAGATTGTTGTTTTTAATGTTTTCTCTTCAGAATATTCGGAAAATTCTTGTTAAACTAACGACATTCCCAATACTTTATACACACTGGTAAGTAATTACGCCAAGGAAATTATCACTAAATAAAATAGAGTGCAACATGTTTCGCAATTAGAAGCTAACTGACACCAACACCTCCTCATCGCAGCAGTCAACCGCAACTGGCAAACTGTGATCAAAATAATCAAGTCTTGAACAAGCAGCAAACCATTTAAAAACTCTGCCACTAGATGGTGTTATATCATCTCATTGACTGTGAACAGAAGTAGAAAAAGTCAGCGGCTGATCTTGGCAGGATACTTGTAAATTTCCATAATTTTTTTTCGTAGATATAAAGGTCTCCACAGGCTGGATGAGAGGGCCTTGCGGGCCGCATCTGGCCATAGTTTGGAGACCCCTGATTTAGATGATCTGTCCATTGTTGTCAAGGGAGTGTTTAGGTCTACTATAATTATGGTTGTTGTTTTTATTATTGTTAAATTTATTGGGATGACATTGGTTGATAACAATTACATTGTTTCCACATGTACAATTTTATATGATATTGTCTGTGCATTGCATTATGTGCTCACCACCCAGAATCAGCTCTTTCCATCATCACATATTTGATATTCCCTCCCTAACCCCCCTCCCCAGCTCTCCCACCCATTTTATGTTCTACCTATGAGTGAGGTCATATGTTTCTTGATTCTTTCAGTCTGACTTATATGATTATGTTTTTGTCAGTTTCTCTTATTACATCTGTTAGTAGTTGTTTTGTAAATGTTTGTGCTTCATAATTAGGGTTATATATATTAATTAGTGTGATGTATTATCCCTCTTATTATTATGAAATGTCCATCTCTATCTCTTATTACACTTTTATCCTGATGTCTGTTTCTTCAGAAATCATTATGGCAACTCCTGCTTTTCTCTGTATGCCATTAGCTTGGAGTATTATTTTCCACCCTTTCACTTTGAATCTGTGTTTGTCCTTATGGCTGAAGTGTGTCTCTTGTAGACAACATATGGTTGGATTTTGTTTGTTAATTCAATCTTCTACTCTGTGCCTGCCTTTTTATTGATGAATTCAGTCCATTTATATTTACGGTGATGATTGATATGTAAAGATTTCCTGTAGCCATTTCTTCCTTCCTTTTTATTTCTTCATTGTTTCAACTTTTTCCCATTTATTTTGATTTCTTATTTCAGGTCAAATAGGCTCCTTCAGTATTTCCTGAAATGCTAGCCTTGTACTGGAGAATTCCCTCAGCTTTTGTATGTCTGAAAAAGTCTTTATTCCTCCTTCATCTACAAAGGTTAATTTTGCTGGATAGTGTATTCTTGGTTGGTAGATTTTCCCTTTTAAATTTTTAAAAATTTTGTTTCACTCCCTCCTGGCTTATAGAATTTCCACTGAGAAGTCTGATGATAGTCTGATAGGTTTGCCTTTAACTGTTTTATATATATTCTCCTCCCTTCCCCCCACCCCCCGCAACCCCCAACTGCCTGTAGGATTCTTTCTTAGTCTTTGATTTTTTACATCTTCAGAATAACGTGCCTTGGAGAAGATCTACTAGAGTCTAGGTAGTTAGGGGTCCTATTTTCTTTCTGTATTTGGGGTTCTAGTTCTTTCCATAGGTTTAGAAAGTTCTCATCTACTATCTGTTTTATTATGCTCTGTGAAGACTTAAGTTCTATTTCTTCTGGTACCCCTATTATTCTGATGTCGCTTTTTCTAATGGAGTCAGATAGTTCTTACAGACATATTTTATTTCTTTGACTCTTAGATACCACTCTTCTGGCTTCTGTGAAATTTCCCTGTTTCTATCTTTGCTATCACTAATTCTTTCCTCCATCTGGTTGGCCCTGTTTCCTATGCTGGTTAGTTCTTTTCTCACTTCTGCTATTGTGTTTTTCCTTTCCAGAAGTTCCTTCTGAATCTTTTCTAAAGTTTCTTTTTATTTTTTCTTTGTTAAAATATCCATTTTGTTTACAGATTTTCTATTGGGGTTATTAACTGTGTCAGGGTACTTTGCCAGCATTTTTTGAGGTCTCTGAGTGTCTTGAAAATTGCCGTCCTGAATTCTGTTTTATTCAGATTATATGCTCTAAGTTCCTTTTGTGAACATTTTTCATTTTCTTTCTGAACAGCATTGAACTCTGAACTATTCATTGTATTTGATATGGTTTGTTGGTTTGTTTGTTTTGGTTTGGTTTTTCCTTTTTTCACCTTAGGCATGAGTATGTTTTCCTCTGGGGGCTTTCCTAGAAAATGGGCTTCTCTTCTTTGACCCAGTTGTCTTGGTCTTGATGCACCTCGTCTTTGGAAAAGTGAGGTAGGTGATGGTGCTATGCCTCTGAGATCAGTGCTGGGAAAGGCTGGCTGCTTGACCTGTGTTTTGCGGCTTTCCTGGGCTCTCCTGTCTGTTCACAAAGAAATGGGTTAGTTGGGAGTGGCCCAGGTTTGCATTACAGCATCATTAATTGCAGCTTGCCTTCTTCATTTCACTATATAGCAGGTGCTAGGTGGGGTTCAGTGGAGGGGCGCAAGTTTTGGGAGAGGGTTAGAGAAAGAAGTCAGTTTCTTTGTCCAAAAATTCTGCCTAGGAGGTAAGTACAGTGTGGTTACTACTGTTTAGTGTTGCAGTGTTGCTCCCCAAAGTACTGGCTTAGTTGATAGAAAAGGCCAGGCAGCTGAAGGTGGGAACAGCTGAGATAAAAACGCAAATCCCACCATGAGCAGTGAAGCTAGCTGTCAGAAATAGAGGTGTGGCTCAGTCTTTCTCCTCCTCTGCCCGTACCCACTCCTCTTCTAGAGCTGCATTTTGATTCTGGAAGCCAAAGACCAATTTGTGTTCAAATCAGCACAGGACCAAGACACAATAGCAAATTCCTCAGTCAGCAGGGGGCCAGCTGGCCACTGTGTGCTCACACACAGCTCAGCCTTTCTCCTTTGTCCTGAGCCCTTGTTTCTTCAGGGACTGCTCTTTTCTTTCCCAGCTGCAGGCTTTGAGAAGCAGTCTCACCCAGAGCCAGTCTGAATCTAAGTCAGCACAACTGGGCCCTAGGGTGCCAGCCGAGCTGTCAGGACGTTGAGCAGATGGGTGTGGGCCAAGATGAGAAGCAAATCCCACTGTCTGAGGGGAGCAGGCCGGCTGAAGCCTGGGTGAGTGACTCAGCCTCTATTGTTTCTCCCTAGCCCTCACTCAAGCCTCTCCCTGGGGCATGCTCCACCTTCCTGGCTCCAGGTTCTTAGAATCAATCTCACCCAGGGCCAATTTGCTCTTTTTTTTTTTTTTTTTTTTTTTTTTATTTTTTTTTTAA
>PVKE010006287.1:0-55015 GCA_004027555.1 Craseonycteris thonglongyai
AGAGACAGAGACAGAGAGAGAACTGAACTGGGGGAACTCCCCAGTTCAGCACATGGGTCCGCATGGACCGGGACCGGGATTCGATCCTCGGTCCCCGGCGCTACAAAGTGAGCACTTAACCCACTGAGCCATCCCGGCTTCCCCTAATCTTTTATTTTTGTGTACTTATATATCTATTAAGTGCTAAAGCATAAAAAGTCAATCTTAACCACCAATTTTAAAATTTTTTCTAATTAAGAAAAAAGAAATGTTCTTAGTTATAAATATTCTTAATTACTCTTTTTTTAAAAATAAATCAAGTTCTTGACTGGAATGATGTGTAGTTTAAAATACTAATAGAGTAAAAAAAATTATAGAATGAACATTAAATAATTCTATTAAATCTAGCTACCTTTAATTAACTTTTTACTTGCCAAAACAACAACAAAATTATTCTATTTAATTCTCATTTTTTTCTAGAAATTTCTTCTAGATAAGAAAATTCTGAGTAGATTATGTATGTTAGACCATTTAATAATAAATTATTAATATTTCTATCTTAATTCTCCTTTTCTAGTTTAGTTATGTTTCATCAATTTTACTTCAAAATATTTATAATTATATTAATAAATTCAATTCTTTGAACATTTATGTATCCTAAAGAGGACTCTGGATAAAGTCAGTGCTATTATAATTTCATTTTACAGAGAAAAAAATTAAACTTAAAAAGTCAAATAACATAAAGCTGGTAAGTGCAGAAAGCAGAATTTTAGCACAGATCTTGTCTCACTCTAAGCCAACACTAAAAAGTGTTATTTATTACTGACAAGGATGTTATATGTGTTGGTTCCCCTACTAGGTGTCACATATTAGGCAAGGTTGATTGCATGTTATTCATTCCTCACCATAGTACCACCTAGAGGAATATTTAATAGCATTATTGTACAGATGGATAATCAGTGTTCCAGAAATCTGAATCCTCCTCCCATAACTAGATACGTAACCTTTGGAAACACCAGTAACCCCTTTAAGGATCAATATTTTAGATAAATGAGCATTTGGCTCATGATTCTCTAACTCAGGGGTGTCCAAGTTTTCAGCTTCCCTGGGCCACACTGAAAGAAGAATTGTTTTGGGCCACACATAAAATACACTAACACTAATAATAGCTGATGAGCTAAAAAAAAAAAAAGTTTTCCTCTAAAATCTTATAACATTTCAAGAAAGTTTATGAATTTGTGTTGGGCCACATTAAAAGCTGCCCTGGGCCACATGTGGCCCGCTGGGCTCAGGTTGGACAAACTTGCTCTAACTAATATATAGTTCCCATCCATGAAACTTCACAAACCTAAGAGGGTCCCCAGCAGTTACTGCCATTGCACATAATGCTCTCCTCCATAATCAAGCATCTATGTCTTGTCAGACTCCCTGCTGGGAAGGAAACATAGTTGACAGTTCTATCTTTTCCTCTGTCCCAGCATCAGACTCTGATTTACATAAAGCCCTCCCTTTTAAACCACAGGCTTTGGAAAATATATACATGGATCCTTTTCCTAAAAAGGTTAGAGGTGCTTGGTCAGGATCATTTCCAAATTAACTTCCATCTTTATTTCTGGTTTTATGCTCGATTCTCTTCAGTCACACAGTTGCTTTAACTGGGACAGTTTATATTTGAAGTGGATGTTGGCAGGAGCATCCCGTTAAAGAAGTACCCTTGTATATGAACTTCATTTACTTCCATCTGAAGAAACAGAATGAAGGAACAGGAGGAAGAAATTCTCAAAACTCAACATCCCTAAAGGCAAATTTGTAGAAATGTCTGTTAAGAAATGACAAAATCACTAGAGATTTATGCTCAATAGCATTGCTTTCTTGTTCTGCTTCTGTGAGGCACAAGACATGATTTAGCATAGCTGGAAACAGGGAACTAAAAGTTAACAGTTCCTCCTGCTCTTAAAGGAAGTCTTCCTGTAGTGTAGGAGGAAGCGAGGAGATGAGGAGGAAAAGGAACATCTAAAATTGAGCTGAATGCCTAGCTGTGTACAGTTCTAGGAGTAGTTCTGTGCATGTTCGCAGTTACATGAACGGACATACGAGAAAAGAAAGAAGCTTAAAATGGGATGAAAGGTAGGGGAGAAATGAAACTATGAAGAAAAACCTTAGAAATTATAGATAGCTTGAAGAGCCAAAGAGAAGTTAAAGTTGATGAAATGGGCTTATGCTTTCCTCTTAGGAGAAAAGGATGAAAGTAAGTGAAGTTCTCAATGGGGTTCATGATTTCACTGGCAATAGTTCTAAATCTGGAGAAGTAACGTTTATGCATATGGAGGGAAGGGGTGGAGAAAGCAAGGCAAGTTATGCTCTTACTGTTCCAGTAAGGTTACTGAGACATCGATGCCACCTGGTGGCCAACATCAACTCTAATTCTAGCTGTTTCCTGTTTAGGGAGAGGGTACCAATACTCTTTTTAAAAAGAAGTCAGAAGAAATAAGGTCACTGCCATTGATTGCTTCCCTCATGACTGCTAGTGTGCTATCTTCCAAGGCTCTGGTAGGAGCTGGTGCTTATCTGTTATGGAAGAGAGTAGGAAATAACTTCATTAGGATAACATTTTGCACTTTTACAAATGGTATTTTTCATGTTTAAAGGATCAGCTCATTTTTGTTAATTTGCATATTTGATTGGCAGACCTTTACAGAAAGTTAAGCACTGAGTTTTTTTGTTGTTTTTTTTAAACATGACCTTCAACAACCACTTGACAGAAGAATTCCACTATGTTCCCCTCAGTACGTGATTTGACAAGATGTTTTCTTAAAACTCCACTGTTCTGGGTCAGCCAAATTACTCTAAGTCCCCATCTCTGTTGAAATCGTACATAGAGAAGATGGAACGAGGATGTAGAGGAAAAGAATAAAAGAGAAGTTTTTGCAACTTAGACCTTTATTGCCTTGGTTTCAAAACCTTGAAACTCACCAAAACTGTGCATATACAGAATTACTGGTAATATTTATAACAAGTTGGTCTCTTTAGGCTTTCCATCATTGTTAATCAGATTACAGAACATCTGTCTTTTACAGTGTTAATGGGTAAAATCATCATGTTCAGTGGAAATTTTTTATACAACTAAATAATCTCAAGAAAACCAACCCCTTAGATATACAGATGTACACTTAGAGTAATGTAGTCACAGGTTCTGAATTCACAATCTGTTCTTTCCTTCCTTGATAAATGGCCCATCTGAGTAGTTGACAATGTCAGTGTCTGCTTTCTGAACTCTGACAATCTAACAGAATCACAGCATAAGCAAATGTAAAAGAGATGTGAGTTTTTCATTTAACCTCTACATTCTGCCAGAAATGTCTTCATTTATTTTACTCATTTTTATATCTCAATAACTTTACTTGAACAATTCTTTATGGGCCCCCATCACACCTTCATAAATGAAAGATGTGTATAATTGTCAAGCGAAAGGAAAAGTGTAGATGAAGACAAGCTTTGTGGCATTAGGCCCTCATCAGTGTATTTCTGATTGAAGTAGATGTGCCAGTAACACGGTATTGTTGATTTTAGATATTGCAAGTGTCTTCCATTAGCTAATCACAAAAGTAACCTTAAAAAGGGCAATGTGATTCCATCACTGGGAGACAAGATTTCCAAAGAGAAAAAAAGTAGTGTTGAATCAGACATAAGAAGTGTGAATATTTTACTCTTCCTCTTTCTCATTTTATCTAGTTCTTCTACAATGCCAGGGACATTAGTCAGACATACTACATGTACACAAATTTTACATTACTTGTTTTTTAAGTCTACTATGATTTACTTAAAATTTGTCTTTAAAGTCACTTCTATTTGGCTGTATTTTAGGTGATGCACTATAAGAAATGACATTTTTTGATATGAATTTTTTAAAGATTTATTGTATTGTTTTTGACAGAGAGAGAGAGAGAGAGAGAGAGACGGAGAGAGACAGAGAGAAGGGAGAGGGCCCAGAGCAGCCTCCATAGTTGTACATTATTAGTTTTCAACATGGTTTTGTTCCACACAAGTGGTCGGGGGCTGCGCAGGGCAGAACAGGGCTCAGGGCCTTCTGCATGGGAGGCACTCCCCAGCAAACTGGGGGCTGAATCGAGGTCCTCCCACATGTGGGAAGTTCACCCCAATTCAGTATGTTGATCTGCATGGGCCCGGGTCGGAACTAGATCCTCGGACCCTGGGGCTGCAAAGCAAGTAAGCCATCTGAGCCATCCTGGCTTCCCCTGATATTAATTTTTATATTAAATAAACTAATAACTATTAAGTTAAAATAGTCTACCACTCAAATTTTCAGAAACTTGAAAGTTGAAGAGAAGATAATAAAAACAATAGTTTTCAATAATGTTAAGCATCTCTTTATGTGTCGCTTGCACTTACTCTCACTATCTCTCTTACACATACATAATGGCAATGTGCTTTTGAGAGTTTATTGCTCTAAAAGTTTAGGAGAGAAATAGTATAAAGAAGAGGAAATATAAAAATATAATATCTTAAAGAAATTAAAGCAACTTTATATACACATTTCTACTTCTGTCCACAATGGAATAAAAAGGACAAGACTCAGTCTCCCACTATAAATACAGAAAACTGAGTAAAATTATAAAGTAACAATTTTTAGACTTTAATCAACAGGCAACCCAGGACTGTGATCCTTAAGAGATGGGAAAGAAATCATATGAGCCTTTCAATTGCCTAGCTTCCTACTTGTAGGCAATTTCAATATCACAATTAGAGGGAGTGGAAACTAAAATCAGTCCAGTGGTCTTGGGAGTTGAGGGACAAAATTTGAATTCCACAGAGGGGTGACTGGAAGTTGCGGGACAGAGTTACAGAAAAACGAAAGACAGAAAAAACAAAGCAAAACAGCCCCATATATCTGTATTGGAATCACCTTGAATTTTTGTTGAGTACTAGACAGTGCATGTGAGAGTAAAACTCCATGAAGTCTGACAAAGAGCAACCTGGGAATTGAAAGCAAAATAATTCCTAGATCTCATAAAAGTTGGGGTATCTTTGAGCACCAACCAATTAGGGTGAAGAGTCTTCAGTAATCACTTGGGGGCAGTCAGTGAAGAACCCCAAAAGTTATGCCTGAGTTGTCGAGCTAAATCGTCTCTGGAGTTGAAGAAGTCAAAACCTTCACTAACAAGGCTTCAAAAGAAGACAGCGAAATCAAACTGATCTGTAACTTAACTGTCTGCCAAAACACTCTTCAAAGGAACATAAAAAAAAAAAATGTAACATTGAACAATGTAACAAGCACAATGCCCAACATTCAGTAAAAAATTATTAGACATGACAAGAAAAAAGTAACTCATAATCAGGAGAAAATGTATCTAAAAACATAAGCGTAAAGAGGAGAGAAGTCAAAAATTGTACAAAATAGAACCCAAGGAACTTCACATGCATATTTTGCTTTGAACCATGCACCAATCAATTAAATTATAGCACAGTATCAATAACCCAGGTTTGTAGATAAGTTATAGATGTAGTAAATGCATTGCCAAAATGACAGAGGCCCAACAGCTTTGAGTCACACTAGAACCTAAGTCTCCTAAATTATTAATGTTCTTAAGTAGATGGTAGCATGAATCTCAGTAAAGGTGGCTGCCCTGGATAGTAGCAGACCCTAATAAATTTTCATTGATAAGTCACAGAGCAAAAATATCAAGGAAAATTAAAAGTGCATGCCTATGTGTGTGTGTGTGTACCTGTGTGTACATGCACTGTGACTATGCTGTGTAGATTTTATAATCTGACACAGTAATTACTTTTATCATAAAGTACATTTACTAATGTTATGTTCAGGCCATAGCATTGTTACCCTTACTTAAAAAAAAAAAAAGAGTTTTCTGATAGAACTAGGACTACTTCCTCAATTTTAAGAGTAGAGCTCCAAAGCTTTGCTCTGAAAAAAGAACGAGAAATTAGTTTTACAACTAAACACCACTTCTATGTGTCACAGTCAGTAGAACTCAGAAAAAAAGTTTAAAAATGGAACCTACATAATTTTTGTTACTGAGTGTTTCTGAAAAGTCAATAATTTTTATTTTTGAACTAAAAATTGAAAATTTTGCATAATTTGAAAATTGATCTTTAACTCTTATTAGAGTAAGAGGGCTGGCTAGAAGGTATGTTAAGTGCTATTATAATTCTAATGCTTCAGAGTAGGTAATTATTCTGGGTTGATGTTTGTTCACAAATCTGAGACTTATATCCTTTGAAAGAAATGTAAACTTTGGAGTATCAAAATGCTTTCTTTTTATACTATACTATAACATATTTATGAGCTGTCACTATTAAGTTGCATTTAGAGGAGTATCAAAATGCTCTCTTTTTGTTCTCTACAAAATTTAGAGCTTATTCTTCATTGTTGAATTGCATTACATTTAGAGCACAGGGTTGCAAATGACCAGATATGCAAAGGTCAATATAATGCCTCGCTAATTTGAGCATTTGAGGAGTGCAAACCTGTGTTTCCTTATAATTGTACTTCAAAAACCATATATGTATTTAATTGTTTATAATTTATATAATAATTATGTAAATAAGCTTACACATATACACACATATTTATTCATGTATATGAAATGTATTTGAGAAAGAGTTCAAGTAATATTCTTTCATGAAGTTTTACAGTACCTATTATTATATTGAAGATTATGCAAAATTGTGCAATGTTATCATGCATTGAAAACTCCCCAGGCCTTGGAATCTGATTTTGAAAAATAAATATTAATATCCTGCAGAGCAACTACTCCCCAGAACCCAATTTTAGAAACACGGTTAAAGATGCTGGCTTCAAAGCTCTGGTGCTAAAATTAGACTTCCTGCGGAGAAAACCAAGTTGATAGTTTATAATTATTTAATCTTCCTATAAATCAGTTTTCCCATACAGAAGAAGATTAATAAAAGTATCTATCTCAAAATTTGTGTGCAAATTTAAATTCCAAACTTCATACTAAACACTACCACAGAGCAAATAAATATTAACAATATTGGCTAAGATATGAGAAAATGAAAAGATTGTAGAGAAAAGTTAGTTTATTTTTATTTAGTTAGTTATTTTTATTTTTATTGTTTTTGAACTGAACTGGGGGCATCACCACATTCGTGAAGCACACCCCAGTTCAGCATGTGGGTCTGCCTGGGCCGGAGCCAGGATTTGATTCTCGGTCCTCGGGGCCTCAAAGCGAGCGCTCAACCCGCTGAGCCATCCCGGCTTTCCCTTAAAAAATTAGTTTAAAAATAATGGGTTGTTAGTGGAAGAAAACTTTCAAAAGAAAATATATGGGTTATTTTTATTCACTTGACTCCCTTCCCATCTAAACCGAGATGACAGCATTTCCCAAAGTGGTGGCTCTCCCAGTTGCAACAGGATCTTTACCAGCCTTTTGTGGCAAGCAGAGGTTTTTCTGTTAAATCCGTGGTCCCCAACCATTTTGGCACTAGTGATCAGTTTCATGAAAAACAAATTTTCCACGAAAAAGGGTTGAGGAGTGGGCAGGGAGGATGGGAGGATGGTTTTGGGATGATTCAAGCATATTACATTTATTGTGCACTTTATTTCTATTATTATTATTACATTGTAATATGTAATTAGATAATTAAACAGTGCAATGTAATGCAGAATCACTCACTGACAGAGTTTTGATATGAGTCTTCAAGCCATTGATTTATTATGGTCGCTATGCAGTCAAACCTCGCTGCAAACGTTCATCTGAATTTCAGCTGCTCCCTAGTGCTAGAATCACCACCTCAGCTCCACCTCGGGTCACCAGGCATTAGATTCTTATAAGGAGCTCATAATCTAGATGCCTTGCATGCACAGTTCACAATAGGGTTCGTGCTCCTATGAGAATCTAATGACACTGCTGATCTGACAGCATGCACATAAATGAAACAAAAATTTCACAATGTAGTACTTTTTATTCTGTCTGAGAAATTCTGTCCACTATAATTCTATTCTCTTTATTCATTTGACTTTTTGATACTGGTTATGAAGCACTAAATTAATTTTATATATTCTCAGAGAATTAAAAAGTACTTAAAGGCACATAAAATACCATATCATTCTCCTTTCCCTGTGCATATTATTTTTATTCTTGCATAAAGTCTTCCACATGTGATTTACTTTGGTACTGCTCTTCCCAATAAAATGTCTTGATGTGGCCATGTTAAAAAAAAAATAAGATTGCAGCACTCAAAGTCAGATAACTAAGGAGATTTTTCTTTAAACGAGAAATAATAGGCCTCAGGGCCATAGTTTTCCAAATTCTTAATGGTGCCTTCCAATTTTATTAGTAATTAGCACCGTGATGGCCACTAGACATCTCCCACTCACATTATACCGATTAGAAATTTGTTTTCACAATGAATGGTCACTTCATAAACATGAAGCATGAAAGATGCACTTCCTGTGTTGTTCTCTGCAAGCAGCTGGCAAGAAAAAAGTCCAATTCTCTATACAAAGTCTCCTTGTTGTCAGTGCGTATGGTCTGAGTTCCCAGTCAGAGTGTCACCCCAGAACTTGGCAACAAGGTACAGGAAACCGTCAGCCCTTGCTACTGAAGTTAAATGCAGTTCACTGTGTAGAGCGGTCCAGACCCTAGTCCGAATCCTCGATGAGTTTGTATGTCAACTTAGTGATGATGAAACGATTTCTTCCCAATTTCAAGGAGGCAACTGTAACTTTAATGAAAGAAAAGACTAAATGCTTAGCAGAAGGCGGTGTAGAAAGGTAATGACTGAAAGCGTATTTGTATCTTGAGTAGAACTCCTGGTTCAATATAAATAGCATGACACCTTTTCTGTATTTTCAAGGAAGCTAGAAAGAACAGCCTAAGCCTTAGCCTGATGACATTTCTCAGGAAAATAGTCTAACCTTGTTTGTTCTGATTTTAGCCTTCTGATAGAACAATTTCC
Source organism: Craseonycteris thonglongyai (assembly GCA_004027555.1). NCBI lineage: Eukaryota > Metazoa > Chordata > Mammalia > Chiroptera > Craseonycteridae > Craseonycteris > Craseonycteris thonglongyai. The sequence continues at coordinate 8,938 of PVKE010006287.1, forward strand.
AACGTGCATAGTTTCTAACATAGAACATTCTAACTCCTTGACAGTTCTTATCAGTATACTCATAAATTAAGGCAATAGAATATTGGCTCATAAATTGAAGAACACTGGGTAAGAAACTTTAAGAGCATTGCAGCTCCTTTCTTTTATATACCATATCTGGAAATTGAGAATCAGAGGGTGACATAATTTTCTAAACCATAGATTACAAATTAAACTATGTTGAGATAGTCTCCCCACACTAGATTACTCTAGAGTAAAGGAAAATAATTAACAATCTTCACACATTTGAATATTCCAGTTTCACCGGGGCGGGGGATATCATTTCTGAATGTGAAAGCCTGATAGTTTCCTGCCATTCATATACCACCAAAAGATAGCCAGGGAGCACAATTTGAGTACCGTATTTTCCGGCGTATAAGACGACCGGGCGTATAAGATGACCCCCTAATTTTACAGTTAAAACATAGGTTTAGGCCTATATTCGCTGTATAAGACTACAGCCTCGGAAGTGGGGGGTAGCCTTATACAGTGAATATAGGCCTAAACCTATGTTTTAACTGTAAAATTAGGGGGTCGTCTTATACGCCCGGTCGTCTTATACGCTGGAAAATACGTAACCAGAATTTTGCCCTGGGGACGGAGACATCTGAACTCAACCTAGTTGTGTGATATTAGGAAATTCCTATGAATTTTCTAAACATTATTTTTCTTATCTTTCAAGTGGTAATATTAATACCAATATTATATCTAACCCATTTACAAATAAATGATTTAATAAATACACATTGAACACCCAATAAATACTAGGTACTATGAAAACATTATTTCATTGCATTTTGTCTGAATTCCCTATAAATGTAAGTCAGGGGCTACACTTCTGTCTTGATTTTGGGGTCCAGGTTTTGAATGAGACTAAATTATCTACTGTAGCAATTCTCAAAACTTGGTCCCTCAAAAAGCAGCAGGTGCAGCATCTGGGAGCTCGCTAGAAGTGCACATGTGCACAGTTTATCCCAAACCTCCTGAATCAGATACTTTCAGAACGGAGTATGGAAATCTGTGCTTTAAAAAGCCCTCTAGAGGACCTTGGTGCCCACTAAAGTTTGAAAGCGGCTGGTTTACTCAATTCAGAGAGCATGAAGGTTGAGACGGGTAAAGCCTGTAGGATCCTATCAAGAAATCCAATTTCAAGGCAACTTTTATTCCAAGATGACTGGGTAGGCATGAAACACCAGTTGTAAAGCACATCAGTCATGAGGCGGGCTGGGGATGGCTAGCCTTAAATCAGGAGGCGTCCCTTCTCTAGGACCCCTCAACACAGAATGTAGATAGGTGAGCAAGGAACTGCCCTGCTCCAACTTACCTTAAATCTACGTTCTTTTAAAATCTAACTTACCTTAGATTTTACACACAACAGCGATTTCAGGCATGAGCTAGATCTCATCAGACTAAAGGTTTGTAGAGATAGGCTTTTGTGATTTAAAATTCAAACCCTTAGTCATTTCTTTCTACCTTCTTAAGATTTCAGCAACTATTCCTAGAAAGGGACTTTGAGCTTCTCAGCTCAGTTCCAGTGTCTGAAAAACCACACTTAGGCCTGGTTTAGCTCCTGAGTATTGCGCAAAGGTGACTCAACCACACAACCAGAAGTGGCTTAATACCTGAAAAAAAATTTCAAGGGGAGGCCAGAAAGTTATGGACCCTGACTACATCCACTGGTAAGGAGTTCCAATCTCATTCTGTACAGTCACCAGACATTTGTTATATTTATATTCTGCTATTTGTGTACACATACATAAGCTCTGAGTAAAGGGTAACAGATGTGCTCTTCTCTGTTCTGCACAGCATTGTATGGTTACCCTAGTGAAATTCTGCTTAGGAACATAAAATCTGAGATTTCCTGCACGCAGATGGAATTTAGTGTCAACTCCTCTACTCCAAGGCTGGGGTCCCTGCCATCTAGTTCTCTTTCCTACTGCTTTCCAACATAGTCTCTGAATCCAACCATTTGAGAATCCACACATATTTCATGGCCTCCAACCCATTTGCACGTTCTATTTCTGTTTTTCTTTTCCATGTATTTTATGCTCCAGTGAAGTCACATCTTTATTTTCCTTTCATTAATTCACTCATCTAACCAATAAATATCCATTGTATGCATAATTAATATCAAACGCTAACAAGTTACTGAGGACTAAAGAAGTCTTATTTTCTTCCTCACTTTGGCTCCCCATCTAGTGGTAAGAGATAGACAAAGTGACAGATATTTCCAACATGGTGAGAAAGTTTATTAGCTCCTAGAGTACAGGAACTCTGTCCCATATCGTAGACATCACTCACAAACCCTAGCACTCCCGCGCTGCCCACACGGCTAGAACTGACATCTGAGAATGGTAAAATCCTTTATGAGGGTAGAGTAAGAAAGAAAGTGGAATATCTCAGGAAGAAATGTCTTTCTGAGAAATTATACAATTACATGAACTAAATACAAAGGGGATAGAAAGAGAATGAAAAAAGCATTTTGTGGGCTGACTCAGGAGAACCTCAAATAAGAGGTTCTCAGGCAGAAATAGGAATTCCCAGAAAGCATGGCAAAGAACCGTCTCTGAAGTCATTCTTTCTGGTTTGGGGGCCCTGGCATTTGACACAACCACTGCTTCCCCTTGTACCACTCCCTTGAGGAAAACATACTCCTGACTTCACTCTGCCTTACCCCATGAAGAAAGCTCTGTGACCTCCCAATGGCTTCTATTGTTTCTGGACACAGTCAGCGTCTCTCTTAGCACAAATGCAGTTTAATGTTTTGTGGCTTCATTGGCCACACTGTTGGTAAGAAAACATATTTTGTACAATGGTTACTCTTATGTTAGAGATTCTCATTTTCTGTGATCATAAAATTGAGTACTAAGATTCCCAGAGCTTAAAAAATCAATGACACAAAGCACATCTAATTGAAAAGGAAACAAATTCTCTCCTATGTGCCCTTTTTCATGGGAATCATATTTATTTACCCTGTGAATTACTGCATAAAAGAACTATTTAAGCGTATGTGCTGCAAAGATATGCTTAAGTCTGCTCAGTCTACTGATACAGTATACAAAGTAATCAAAGAAGTTGTTGGTGGTATTAAGATGGAATGTGCTAAGTACAAATTATTAATATTTAGATCACATGAAATTTTGTAGGTCTAATGGACTTGGAAATATTTATTTTGTCAGATAATTGGCAAAGCTGGCCTTTATATATAAGGTGGCAGGCTGGAATTTGGAGATGAACTATAACAGTGGTTTACAGATTTAAGCGAAGGTACCACTTTGCCCATGAAGTGCTGCCCTTGTAAACAAGCAGACTAGGTGATGAGCTGTTTAATGTGGTCAGAGAATGAGGGGACCCACAACTCTGTGATTTTCCTCTGCTAATAGCCATGTGCCTTAAGTTTTACTGTTGGAGACTGAACTCCTGATTTGAATATCTCTGCTAAGAATATATAGCCAGTTGGCCAGAGTAATTTTAAATACAATTTGTTACCAGCCATCTACAGTTTCTATTGAAGGAAAATCCATCACTGAGATAATGTAGGGAATGGAAAAACAAAAACAGCATTAATTACAAGCTTTCTATGTATAAGCACTTTATATTATTTTCCTTAATTTGTACAAAAACTATGAAGTGTACAGTGTAATAGGGTTGGCTGCCACTAGCCTATAGAATGCTTCATTCTGGGCAAACTGGAAAAGGTGCCTAGTAATCTGGATAGATAAAGTCATAGGGCATGTGGCTTAGGAAGGGGGTTACAGAATGGCTTTTAGTATCAACTCACACTTTTTCATGGTACACAAGTTTCATAACTGTTCACGATGCTCTGGAAATAGATACGATAAAGTGAGAAATGGAGGCTCAGGGGCTCCTTCTCAAAGGCAAATAGGAAGTGGGGCAATCAGGATGTGAACCTGGGCCTACTAGATTTCAAACAAATACTGTATTTTCCGGCATATAAGACGACCCCCTAATTTTACAGTTAAAACATAGGTTTAGGCCTATATTCGCTGTATAAGACTACAGCCTCGGAAGTGGGGGGTAGTCTTATACAGTGAATATAGGCCTAAACCTATGTTTTAACTGTAAAATTAGGGGGTCGTCTTATACGCCGGAAAATACGGTAATTCATTTCATCTCTTAAATTAGAATAAAGTAATATTTCTCTTATAAGATTATGGGGTGGGTAAAAGAAGATGAGTAAAGTATTTTACACTATACCTAGTACACTATATTGTATTATACTATACTGCCTTCCATACATATTTGAAGTGGCAAGGGTTAACAGCTGGTTCTTTGACCTTTCCTCTAGTTTTGGGGACATCTGAGGATTTGAACCTTGGTCAGTCCTCCCTGTGAGATTGGCTCAAGGACTTGTTTAAGAGTTTATCTGCAACGTATCCAAGATAAGCTGGACACTGTCCAAGGACTCTGTTCTTAGACTACCTTGTCTTTGAGATGGATGAGGAGTAACCTGAGGTGACAGGCATTGGGCAGATCATTTGCACAGGAATGAAGGAGAAGGGTCATACCCACTAGGTGGGGATAATGAAGGAAACATTCAGCTGTTGTCTTCCCTGAGTTGATGTGGTTCTTAATGTACTACTTCTCATCATGATGACTATACATGTGTCCCCAATGCAAAAGGACTGGAACATCAGAAACCACGACCAGGAAAATGAGACCTCCACTGTGCATTTGCTGTGCATGCATTGTTGTTTTCTGTTTTGTCTCGAAGTGAAATGTACTTAGGGCTGACTGCAGCCCATTTTACCTTACGTGTTTGATTGTCATCAGAGGCCAAGATCATAGTTTCTAGTAAGGAAGTGCAGGTGTTGCATTCGATTACTGGGCAGAGTGGAGGTTAGGAGAAAAGAACATAAGAGAATATCTCTGAGGAGAAAGATAGATCCTCAAATAAACTAAGAAATGCTCTGGTTTTAAGAAAATGGATCCATGTAGGCTAGAGGCCCTCAGTGCCTTCAGCTTTGCATAAGCAAAAGATGATTTTCCCAGCAGCCCTTGATAGATGGCCGTAGCTGGACATTGGCTGGATCCAAGGTGCTAGGAGTCTTCGTACTGCAGTGTTAGTGCAAGGTAGAGCCATAAAACTATTTATTATTTGCTGGCTGGGTGCCAGAAGTTGTCTTTGGTGCAATCTCTTATAATTATCAAAAAACCAAAGCAAGAAAAGTTGTATTCCCCCGCACCCCCACCCCATTATATAGGTGAGAAAACTGAACCTCAGTGGCAATTAAGTGAACTGATCAAGGCAGTCAGAGGAAGCAGTAGAGTTAGTACTTAAGCCTAGACTGACTAATGCCAAAGTCTTTTTCTTCCTTCTCTATCACACTACTTCAGAAATAATAATGCTATTAACTTTTGCTGGTTTTTATCCAAAACACCTATAACCATTTATAGATGGCATTTATTGAGGTCTTACTATATGCTAGACATTATGCTTTTAGAAATATTGTCTCCATTCATAGTTATTACATACCTGGAAGGTAGATCCCACTATCATCTTATACAAATGAAAATACTGACTTAGAGAGGTTAGTGAACCTGCTGAAGGTCACATAATATGATGTCACATGGCTAGATAATGGTGAAGCCATATATACAAAATACCTAGAACTCCTGCTGTAATTAGTGTGTGAATTCCTAACAGGAACCACATTTTAATATGTGCACACTTCTCTGAGACATTCAAAATAGTGGGCATTCAGCAAAGGTTGTTAAATGGACTATGACAGAACATGGCTTTCTATAGCTTTTCTAGGAAGATGTAGTCTGAAAATTGGACTGGACAACTATTTGTAATAGAAAAAGACTGAAAACAAACTAAAATGCCCATCAGGGTAGATCAAATAAACTAGGGGTGCCCAAGCAATGGATTATTATACAGGCTTTTAAAAATTAAAAATATTTCTCTGTATTTCAATGGAGATATTGCCAGGACATAATGTTAAATAAAAGAAAAACAATTTTTTAAAAAATGAGTTTTACAAGAGTGTAGATAGCATGCTACCTTTTGTGTAAACAAAGGGAAGGATCTATATGACTTAAGCACAACCTAATACATATGTTACCTACAAGGGAGGGAAACACAGAGGGTATGGTAAGGGAGAGAAACTAGACCATTCTAAAATTGAATATACCTTGCTTTATGGTTTTGATTTTAAAATCACTCTCATATAATTTAAAAAGTTAAATCAAAACCAACTCCTAAAAATAATGATTATAAAAACCTGAAACAAGTGAACCAAACTGTGTATCAAATAGGCAATGACATGAGGAAGCTGCATTTCAAGTGGTTTTAAACCATAGCATGTTGATTATACATTCTAAGGATAAAAAAGAAAACCACAAAGAAATTTTAAAATGAATTCAGTATGTTTGTTATTACTGGAAATATTGTTAGAGTTATTTTGAAACTAATATATATATATATATATATATATATATAGAGAGAGAGAGAGAGAGAGAGAGAGAGAGAAAGAAGTAAAGCAAATAATAAATTATGTTAATGTTTTCATGAGCCAAGGTATTTTCAGAAGGAAAAAGACATATAAATATAAAACCAAGGAATTTAAGTGAAAATACTGGAATCATTTATTTGAATTGGTGGAAATATCAGCATGAAGTTAGGAATGATGTTTATTTTTCTAAAAAATATGTATTTTATCACCCATTCCACTCCAAAAACCTAGAAGTAATGAACACCTGGAAATGATAGACACTCCTGGTATCCAGATTGTGGTTTATAAAAATCTATTTCCCATTAAAAGTAACTAAAACTCCTTGGAAGACTGCTGATTCTGTGTCTGGCACGAGAAATGTACAAGATGAATTTTGAGCATCTTGTTATACCTGAAAGCACAGAAACTATCAACACAGCTGGGTGGTGTCAGAAAAAGACAAGAGCAAACTTGAAGGAGCATCCATTGGCCAGGGCTGGAAGAACTCAAGTACCTAAAAATAAAAATAAATAAAAATAATAGTGAAAATTGGTATGAATTGAACATGTTAGATAAAATATTTAAGTATCAATGAAATTATGATAATATTAAAAAATAAAATCTCAATAGTCACTTTTTGATTTTGTTAGACTTCATTTTCATCATTCTGAAAATTGGTAAGTAAAGAAGAAGACTCAAGCATTTATCCTGCCTTTTTTGTGAGGACCAAAATTTTTTTTTTTTTCATTGTTTTTGACAGAGGCAGAGAGAGAGAGAGACAGAGACAGGGAGAGATAGAGAGAAGGGGGAGGATCCAGAGCAGTCTCCATAGTTGAACTTCATCAGTTTTCGACATGGTTTTGTTCCACACAGGTGGGCAGGGGCCACACAGGACAGGAACTGGGCTGGGGGCCTCCCGCATGGAGGCAGCCCCCTCGAGCCAGGGGCCAAACCAGGGGCCTCCCGCATGGGAAGCACACCCCAGTTCAGCATATGGGTCCGGACAGGCCGGGGCCGGAATTCGATCCTTGGTCCCCAGGGCTACAAAGAGAGTGCTCAACCCGCTGAGCCATCCGCTTCCCCAGGACCAAATTTTAAGGCAAGCGAATAGCTGATGAAGAAATGTTAATAAAGGAAGGAGAAACTGTAGGCTTAAAAAAATTGTATTTTGAAATTCCTAATGAAGTAATAGATTTAAGCAATGATAATTAATGACCCCTATAACCATTAAGTGAAAAGTTATTGTGTGTCAGGGGATGAGGGTACAGTGGATGAGACTGATAATACCTGAATCTTGTAATCAAATAGAGCATTACTAATAGTGTAGCATGCAGACATTATATTCTTGATGTGATGTAATGGGGAAAAATGATTATTGAATCATTAACTCTGAACTTACAGGAAATGTGGGAGATAAAGACACCATGAGAATGGAATCGGCCAAATCTAAGATGTGAGCAGCTATAAATGACAAATGACCCAGTTTCTTCAACAAATTAATAGCATAGACAGGAGTATAACAGATCAAAGAAAAAATACTTAGACATATGAATGAAAAGTGACATTTGGTTCTTCTTTGTTATTTGATCCAAATAAACCAATTATAAAAATATATTTTTTAAATCAAACACAATCTATGTATTAGATATAGATTAATTATTTATTAATCTTTTTAGAGCAAGTAGTAGTGTTGTAGTTATGCTAAGAAACAAGCATTGACTGTGTGAGAGGTACACACTGAAGCACCTGTAGGTAAAATGATGTGCTTCCTGGGATTTACAATTCTCTAAAAAAATAAAAATTTATGTTGACACAGGGAAAGAGGAAACAAGAATAGCAAGGAGTGGACAGTTGTAAGCTTGGTGAGGAGGTTTATGAATTCATTGAATCTCACCTTTTATGTTGTATATTAAACTCTGAAATAGGTTGCTGCTTTGGGGCCAGTGATATGAATGTAACTTTCTATAATGTTGCTGTAAGTTAAAGAAATAAAGATGTTCTCACAGGAATTGTGTTTTATATTGTGAATGTGTGTGAGTGTGTGTGCAGAAATGTTCAGGTCTTTGCATATCTGCAGTTTTCATCACAGAAGTGGTACAACGTTCTTTTCCAGTTCTCTTCTCATGTGGTCACTCATTGGATGAATACTTGCTGCATGCGTGTCAGCGTCCTGGGCACTGCAGATAAAGAAATGAACTTGAGAGATAAGGTCCTTGCTTTCACAGATGTTGAACCAATAAACAAAATGATTTCAAGTAAAAAAAAAGATAACTAGAAGGGGAAATTTGGGAGGGGTGAGCAGGGTTCGGATAGTCAGAGAAGCCACTCGTGGGAAACAAAATTTGAATGGAGTGAAGGGCCCAGTAAATAGATGTGGAGAGAGAGAGTTCCTGGCAGAGGGCACAGCGAGTGCAAAGACTGGGGAAAATATGTAGCTTAAGATATGCAAGCAGGAAAAAAGAAAAGCCAGTGCACTGAAAGCAAACTGAGCTGGGACATTAGTGATACTATCTGAGGTTAGCGAGAAAGTAAAGGCCCTGTGGTGGAGTTACCACGCATATCTGGGTTTGGTGGTGTGGTCTCAGTGCGTGCCTGCTGTTCTCTCGTGATGACTAATAGGGTTCCTTCCACCTCACGATGGTCACAGAGTGGAGTCCAGGTTGATACAGTCAGATTCTCCTTACACTTCAGATTCTATTCCAAGTGCAGTGTAAGAAAGTAAAGCAGGTGATGGAAAGTGAGCTGATTCTGGGAGGTGAGCACATAATGCGATGTATACACAATGTAATGTAGCATTGTACACCTGGAAACACTGTAATTGATATCAATTAATGTCACCCCAATAAATTTAACAAAAATAAATAAAAATAAAAAATAAAGGGAAAAAAATAAAAAGGAAAAAGAAAGTAAAGCAAAGCCCTGGGGGTGATTTTTAAACTAGAGAAAGACAAGATTAATCTTTTGAAAGAGCACTGTAAGTGTTTATGAAAACTATCAAATGTTGTTTCCCTGTTTACAATGCTAATACATGTGACAGTTACCCTTAATTTAGTGGGCCAACAGAGGTGAGTTCTCCAGTCTCTACCCCAATTATATTTACATGACCATATAACCACACAAGTCACCAAATAAACCTGAACTAGATGTAAATACATATCCATTTACTATTTGCTTTCTCAAAGACAATGGAAAAATCTAAATATATAATATTTTGTAAAATCCCTCTACTAAATGTTTCTCTTTATCCCCTGGGGTCTATAGAATTAGACCAATAGTCCATTCATCTTCAGCTCACACGTCAAGTGTAATTTCGAGGTAATCTGATAGCACAGAGTTGGTAGCATTAGATGAGGAGAAAGGCACCCTACATTCTAGCTGTCTGACTGGAATAATGTGTCAAAACCTGTCTGGCCTCAGTTTCATCAACTATATAAAATGTAGTGGAAAGTTTCTTTTCATTTCTGCCACTTCCAACATAACACTGTCAATAATAACTCAAAGATAAGAGGAAAATAATGAGATGAGGAGAAAGTGAATGTAAGGAGTGGAAAGAAGGAGGAGCATGGGGAGAAAAAGAGAGAAACACAGAAAAAGAGAAGGTAGGAGAGGAGACAGGAAGTGGAGGATGGGGAGAGGAAAAGGAGAGAGGGGAATAGAGGAAGTAAAGAGGGAAGGAAGAGGAGAGGGGAGGAGAGGAGAGGAGAGTTGGGAAAAGGATTTTGGATTGAGGCTGATGAGATGATTCAATCAGGGTTTTCAGTTGCAAGCAATAGAAATTAAGTTGGTTTATTTAGGCAGGAATATAGTTCATCCCCAAATGTGCTTGGAGGCTTTTGCCAAGAAGAGAGGGCAACGTTCTGCTGCCCGATAGCAAGCCAAGCAGAACTGGTCTTCTATAAACAGTGATGCCACCACTTCTAGATACAGACTCTGAGGCTTGTACCACTGACACTCATGCACATCACTGATGGGAGGTCTTGTCACTCTAGACTGAGGAATCCATTTTTGCATCACTGTTCCCAAAATCAACATCCCCCAAGATAGCCTCTCGTTGGCATAGGTCTCTGCCCTGGCTTCAAGGACACTCAGGAAGCAATTTTTCAAATTCTTCTATGAGGAGATCCCTGACTGTGGGAACAGATACTCATAAGGAGAATTTCCCACACAGAGGAAGATTGAATGCTGAGCATTAGGGAAAAAAGTGATCCATGTTCATTATAAGAAGAATAAATCGTATTTATTGATACATTAGCTGTGTGGTAAAAATACATTACTATAAAAATAGTAACATGATAATCTAGAATTAGATGAATAGAGTAATATGCTTCTCTGTTCTGATATTTTCAAGGGATCTGGTTAGTCAGAAGCCAATTAGGCCCCTTCCTCTTCTCCTGGGGGAGACTGAAGAAGCTGAAAAGGAGTTCTGCAGCAGAAGGCAGTTTGCAAAAAGCAAGGCCAGAACCTCAAGTGAGGAGATGAAAGTGCCCTGGGTCTCTGAAAAGGGCCAAACTTTCACTTTAAGTTGCTTGTTCTCAGAGAGAAACAGGAAGCACACTTCCTTATCAGCCAAAGCAGAGCAAGTCTTTTTCCGCGGCCCCACCCCGGCGAATGAACTTTGCTCTGCCCAAATATGTGTGTGGAGCTCATTTGTGCTCTAATTGAATCGTTTACAGCAACCCAGCTGCAAGACCCAAGGCTCACTTCCTTGATTTCTACAGTCTGCGGTCCACTTCTTGCCAAGCCAGAAGGTGACTTATGGAGGGAAAAGCAACCGTGACAACAACAAAATCTAAAATGGGACAAAACCAGAGCAGCTATCTGATGTTTTGGCACGCCAGTTTAGTCATTGTAATCCTGCTGCTCAAAATAATTTGTCTGGACCCAACACTCAATTTCTTTTAAGGTAATTTATAATCACGGAAACCACACAGATCCCTGAGGTCAGGGAGTCACAGAAAGACCACATCCTTTGTTTTCATTTCTCAGCTCCAAGTATCTTAAGCTGCTTGTTGTGCCTGCTTCCAAGATGCACAAATCATGCTGAGCGGCTGGGTTGTGTAAGAATGTTTCAACTGGCACGATGCCAGCTCCATCAGTACAAATGACTGAACTGTTTTCAGGTTGACCAGACGACCATCCTAGGTGGCTCTCATAAAATCATGTCTGTGCCTGAGCTGGCAGTGGCAGATGTGCAAGCCTGTTGTGTTTGAGGATCACCTGAAGACGGAGTGTGGGCTTTATCCTTGCACCTGTCTTCACTTCCTCTCCAATGGCAGATTGGGCAGCACCTTGAGGAGTGTTTTCCTGCCTGCAGCCCAGATGTGCTCACCCAGAGACAGGGGTGGGCCTCTTTCTGTGTGCAGCTGAGCATGCTATCTCTGAAGATGTGCGCACACAGTGGCTGGGAGACAGGCCTGTCTGTCCATTCTTTTCTAGGAAGGAGTCATAGCTGTGAAGAGTCTCTTAAAGTCTTACCAGGAGTCCGGTATTCACAGAATTGAGGTCAAATGCTAGCAGTTTAATGACGGTGTAACACAGTGTGGTTTATTTCTGTGTAAGATTTGGTTTGTTTTCCCTAAGATTAGCCCATGCAATTAACAACTCCCTTTGGAACTTGGAAATGAATCTTTAATGTTTCCCATTTCCGTTAAGGATTCATTTATATAGAAAGAGGTCATATTTCAATTTTCTGGATTGACTTTGTGGATTAAAAGTTTAAAACTTTAGGGTAAGTTTTAAACTAAAAACTTTTTCATAGGTGAGGTACTGGGCTAAATCTAAGGATAGGGGAAAATTTTGACCTTTTATTTCCCTTTCTGTCATTTTTTTTTGTTAGTTTTTTTTTTTTCCTTGACTTGAAATTTCAAAGAAGTGCTACTTATTTGGAAATGCCTACCTTGACAAGTCCAGGGAAGTCTTGTATAGGCTATAGAAGAAAGTGATTAATGTTGGAAAAGCTGAGCAACTATTAGTTAACTTCTGGAGCTTGCTAAGTGCTTTGGATAAATCAAGGACATTAGAATTACTACTATCTTATTCTGAGCAATTGTAGAATATGAAATGTGGAAGCAAAAGAGAGAGGGAAGAGATGGAGGTAGAGGTGATAGAGACAGAAATAGAGATAGAGATATAAAGAGATAGGAGGGGGAAGAGCTTGCAGCAATTCTAACATTGCAAATCATGAGTTATTCTAGTTCAGAGATGTCCTCATCCTTGGAAGGTCAAGTGGGACCAAAGAAAAGTGCCTATAGGGGAAGCAGAATTTATTGTCCACCTCAGACCAAGACAAACCTTAAAGAAGAAAGGTTTTCAGTTTGACCTCTGTTTTCAGTTTGACCTCTGTTTCATTTTGTTCCAACAGAGCACAGGTGGTTAGGTGAAGTCTAGAGAGTTTACTTCTTGGAAGAAACAATAGGGAGTCAAGGTGAGACTGGAGCAGCCTCATTTACAGTCTAGGTCTCCTGAACAAGGGACCCTTGAGTTTCCCATCTATTGAAGGTAAGAGACCAGGAACGAATTTACGCTTAAAATTCAAATTTGTAAAATTACATGTGTTTGCCTGGAATATTTTACATACAGAAAACAAAGAGCAGAAGGTGTCAATGGAAGATCAACAGTTTGGGTGCTTGGTCTCAGCCAGGTTGTAACAGGCAATTTGAGTAATCCTGTTCCTTAAATGAACCTACGCTGTCTTCCAGGAATTCATGTGGCAACTATCAGCAGCATACACAGGATTCTTGATCCAGTAGAGAAACACTGGAAAGCTTTCTCACCTAGTGAGCTATAGATACAAATATGTATCTAGAATGAAAGCACACAGTCAAAATAAGGCATGTACTTCTGAGTACATGACACAGATGTTGAATGTTGGGAAAATGCTGCAATCAATATGTCAGAGTTTCACAGACACTTGGGAGGGAAGACCCCATCCCTATTATTCAGCAGCAAATAAAAACAGCTAAAGGATTTGCTTGCATCTGACGTGAAAGCAAATGCTTCTACATTGAGATCACTGATAACTGTTTGAAGCGCTCGTAAATTCTAAGAACTTTTGGAGTCCCTTTATCTTCAGATGTATAGACCAGAGGTTTCAAAAGGAATGGCCTTGTGTGTTTTTCTTGACTCACCCAATTTTAAAGAAGCTACCACTTTAAAATTGGAAGATGTTACTTAAAAATCTGAATTCCATTTTCCCTTGAAAAATTGGGAATTAAGGGAATAATGTGTTTACATATTTCCATGTGACAGCAATGCCCTGGGGTGAGAAGCAGCTGTCCCCATGAGGTAGGACGTGAGCTTTCTAGGACAGCACGAATTTGATCACTCTGCCTGTAACGCTGCGGCTGAATAACAATTGCTAGTCATCACACTAGCATAGTCAGTTTTTTATTTTTTCTATCTTTTTCCTTTTAGCTTTGGAGATATTCCCCTACTGCTCATGTCTCTATCAATCATATGGTAACAAATGCCGTGCCCTGCCAACATCACCACAAATTTCCAGAAAAATGGAAAATATATATCTTGAGGGAAATACAAAATAGCTTTACCTGTTTAACAGACAAACCCTCCCCTTGCTTCACTCCAATTCCTGCAGACATTTGAGTGTTTTAAATACTGAGGCAAAGTTTGTCCTAAATTGGATTTAGGACACAGCCATAAATCCTAGGAATTACTACAATCAGGCAGGTTGTCAGGGTGCTGTAGAATATCACTGTAGGCACAGGAGAGCTATACCCAGGACTTAGGGACTCTGAAGGGGTTCTGTGTTGCTCTTTGCTGTTCTTAGTACCCATTATGTGAAGGGGGATGCCTATGGATGTGAGGCTGAACCTATGCCGTGCCTTGCAGGTACTTTTCATTCAGCGCTGTCTCCAAAGGTGTGATATGTATTGTTACTGTGTATCTCAAAAACACATGTACCAGCACGGAGTTCCATTTCTGCAGTGACTCATACATATAAGGTGTCATTTGTCTTATGACCATAAGGCAGCCCAGTAGAATGACTGCTTTCTGTTTCTCCCATAATGAGCACAGACCTCTCCTTTCTCCAACCTTCTTGCTTCCTTGCGTATGATCTTATTTTCTTCCCATTTTCCTTATTTTGAAAATACTTTTGAAGCTTAATGCTGCTAAAGCATGGATGATAATGCCATAGATGCTACAAAAATACCGAGAGAGTATCATACATCATGTTAGAATGCAAGTGTATACAAAGGGCAGCCCTTCAGGGGGTTGGTGAGTTAGGAAGGTGGGGACAAGATAGCCCGGTAAGGCTATGCAGTCTCTGTAGAGACCTTGGACAGACACAGCCCTGCTTGGCTCACCCAGTCCCCTGAAGAAGGACACTTCCCCTGGACAAATAGAGCCTTTGCCTCTGTACGAAGGGGCTGGTGTTACGTAGCCATTCCCTGGGAGAGGCTGCACATGCCCAGAGGGGTCACTGTTTCAGAAACAACTCTTATTTAATTTGTACAGAAATGTCTTATAGGCTTTGTGGTCCTCCATCACTGAAAGTCTTTGAAGATCTTCTAGGACAATATAGACAGCATACCACCTTGGAGAACGTGGCTTACACTGACATGAGTGCATACCTAGGGAGTGGGGGTGGGGGTGGGGGGGGTGAGGAGAGGAGTTTTGAAAAATGGTGTTGCTTCAGGACATATTTAGAACACCTAGTGACTTGGGAATAGGACATGTGCACATTCTTCATAGGGCTTGTGCTCTGATGATACACAGACTGGTGTCAGTGAAGGATTTCACTTTGTGCATTAGAGCCACTCCCACTTGCCCCCCACCCCCCAGTCTATCCACACCCCACCTCCCATAATACAGAATCTCTGTAATTGCGTGAGTGTCTGGAGAAGCACGTTCTGAATGACACTTTGAAGAATAAAAAGATTGTAAGTTGTATCCTGTGAATTAAGCAGTTGCTGCTACTAAGAGATAAGTTTAAAATGCAAACTTTGCTTTTTCCAATGAAGACATTCCACGTAAAATGTTTTCTGGTAAATGGGAAAAGAAAATGAGAACACACTCCACTGCCTTTACTACCAATCAAACTTTTGCTTCTCAAGAGTAGAAATCCCAGGGTTCAGAACGAAAGTTCACTTCTATCTCAGAAAGTGTATGTCTGACAGTCAGTGTGTCTATGGGATCCAGCTTCAATCTTAATATCTTCAGTGGCTGGAAATACTTGCGCAAGCCAACTTTGTCTGTGGTGTGTTCTGTAGAAACTACAATGGGGAGAGGGGGATTATGGAGGGTCGGCAAGGAAAGCAGGCCCGGGCTTTCTGGGGACATTTACCCAGCTCTGTCCTCCGTGCCAGTACTAGTGAGGGCTGTTTGTCCTTCCTGTGTGCTTCCTTGAGTCCAAAAATTCGGCCAAAAATCGAGAGAAATATTCTTCCAAATTGCACAAGTGCTTCTTTCAGAGCTGTTATAACAGCTGAACAGTCCAAGTCCTAAGATGGGTTTGGAGCACAAAAGACCTTCCTTGGAACAGTGTGTTCAGAAATGTGTTTTTAATTATGAAGCTGACCACCTGCATCTTCTATGCTGTCCTGAGGGGGCTGAGAAGGAAGCAGAAAATAGGGGGTGGGAGGGGATGACCAGGGAGAGTGGAGGATGACAGGGGAGGGACAGACTTCAGAGGATCTCTATCCTCTAACTCCTGAGGAAAAACAAGCACAAAAGATCTATATAAATATGCAGGTTGTGCATTTGTGCATGTGTGTGAGCACATGTTCACACGTGTGTGGATGTGATGGGAGGTGTAGATGTGTGGGGGAATTATAAGGTACATAGTTAAAAGCACAACTAACAATAAAGAACATTTTGATGTCAAGTGGGAAAATTTGAATATGGAGTTCATTTTAGCTAATATTGGAGCGTTTGTGCCATTTAAATGTGATAATATTATTTTGAACATGTATGAATAGTCTCTTTTTAAAAAAGATTTATTGTGAAAGCCGGGATGGCTCAGCGGGTTAAGCGCTCACTTTGAATCCTCGAGGACTGAGGATCGAATCCCGGCTCCGGCCCAAGCCGACCCACGTGCTGAACCGGGGTGTGCTTCCCAAATGCAGTGAAGCCCCAGTTCAGTTCAAAAAAAAAAAAAAAAAAGATTTATTGTTTTTGACAGAGACAGAGTGAGACAGAGATGGAGAAAGACAGAGAGAAGGGAGAGGGCCCAGAGCAGTCTCTATAGTTGCAAGTTATTAGTTTTCCAAATAGTTTTGTTCCACACAGGTGGCTGGGGGCTGCACAGGGTGGGAACTGGGATGGGGGCCTCCTGCATAGGAAGCTCACCCCAGTTCAGCATATGGGTCCGCATGGGCTGGGGCGGGGATTGGATCCTCGGTCCCCGGGGCTGTAAGACGAGCACTCAACCCACTGAGCCATCCCAGCTCCCTCAAAAGTCTCTTTTTTAAGAAATATGTACTAGTTCTTTTTTTATAATTAGAGGTCCATGGAGGTAGAATTTCATATTTGTAATATATGTAAATACACTTGAATATAAAAATAAGAAGCCAAACAAGTTAGGATAGAAAAGGGGATTAATAAAATAAATGTAATTATTAAAATATAGATAACTAACATAGTTGAATTTTATAAATATATATATATATATATATATATATATATATATATCCATCAGAATCACTGAATATTTTAGTAAAATATATTTGAAACAGAAAAATTACAATAAGAAATAGCCATGTAGTAAAGGAGTCAGCAGAGTACAAGCTCTTTAATTATAAGGGTGGGTATCTACCTTTCTTTTTAAGCTCCACTTGTACAAAGCATTACTCAAAATGACAAATGTCTTCAAATGAATGGATGAAGCCATACCAGCCTTGCTCCAATTCTTAGACCTATTTACCAGGTCTGATAGGGTCTTTCACACATCCTTTCCTACCTTCTTTCACTGTGCTGGTTTTAGGTAAAGTTTCAAAGCTCTTTACTTCCAAAAGCAAAATCAGGGACGCCAATGAGCCCAAAGAAACTGTGTCCTTGTGGTATCGGTCAGTAGGCATATGTGTCAGGATTCTAGGGGTGGAATATTCATAGTAAAGGCTCTTCTCTGTTTTTGCTTCTTGCATACCTCTGGAAAGAATACATCATGCATTAAATATACTGCTTGTTAATAATAATTGCACTAAACCTCTTAATTTTAATTAAATTCAGCATTTAATGGTTTTCACCTGAAAAAAAACAAAACAAAACCCAAGAGATGACATTTAGCTGACGAACATCTCTCAACCACACTGCAAATAGTTTAATCTCTATGTATTCATACATTTATTCATTCATTCATTCCATAAATACTCACTACTGCCCAGGAGTGTACAAGCCCCATATTGGATTTTGGAGAAAAAAGAGAAGTGATACCAGACGTGGCCATTGCCTTCATGGAAATTCATGTCTGGTACATGATTCCGCTGCCAAAATGCAAGATGTCATTGTAATGCTTATTCTGACCCTCACCTCACCCCCATATTTTTGGTTAGCTTGAGCCTCGTATTTTATAAAACTTGGAACTGTTTCTCTTGATGGTAATTCTTTTTCCCGCCCCCGGTTTCTGGCTGGTGATCAGAGTGGAGGAGCCAAAGCGTCGCGGGACGGGTCGCTGCTGCGCTCTGGGCCCTGCTGGAAGCGGAGGCCCTGCGAAAAGCATTCGGAAGCCCTCCCTTAGTAAACCTTCCAAATCTGGCTTTTCAAGAAAAAGCTTTATTTGGAACTTGTGATGACCAAGAGACTAATTCTTCTGTCCAAGATGAGCCTAAAGCTTTAGATCTTACATTAAAAAACATGTCAGTACAGAGAGGGTTAATTTCACTATCCCTACTTTCCTTTGTCATTATTACTTAATTTTCAGAGGTCTGAACTTCCCTGAATTGTATTCCCTTCCAGCCAAAGACATAATGCATTAAAAAAATCAGGATTTTAAATACACTTATTACACCCTACTTTCACTATTCAAGCCTCATGTGTGATCATCGTTCTCCATGGTCTCTCTTTGTAGCGTTCAGCCACATCAGACACCACCAGGACGGACCAGGTGGTTGAATCCTAAGGACTCGCCTCACAGATGTTGCTATATTTGGCTTGATGTTGTCTGAAGGGCCTTTCATTTTCTATGTGCCTAATATATATGTGGTACTCAATGGATGCTGGGGGGCTTTAATTTTGCTAAGACCTCATGCCTGTCCTTGAAGATGTGCAGTTTGTTAATGCTGTTTACAGTTCCATGATTACGTATTATACATTATACACACACATCCGTACAATAGCGTGGAATACAGCAATGAAAATGATGCAGATTAATAAGGTGATCACAGTTACATTCAATTTTTCTAATGTATTTGTATCAATGTAGTATTGTTTATGGATCCTCAAAGAAGTCGCTAGGAAATTCTACAAGAGTTTTTGTTTTTTTGTTTGTTTGTTTTTTATAATACTAAGGTCACAAATTGCTTTGAAAATTCTAGTATAGCTAGAGAAAGGGAGGGCTATATTCCTTTAACGATGTGGTAAAGTTACCTTGTTCAGACATTTTAATCAAGCGTGCCAATTACCATATTTTCCGGCGTATAAGACGACCGGGCGTATAAGACGACCCCCTAATTTTACAGTTAAAACATAGGTTTAGGCCTATATTCGCTGTATAAGACTACAGCCTCGGAAGTGGGGGGTAGTCAAATATAGGCCTAAACCTATGTTTTAACTGTAAAATTAGGGGGTCGTCTTATACGCCCGGTCGTCTTATACGCTGGAAAATACGTACAAGAATTTTACTCTCTGCTCTGGGTTTAATTTTCCAGAGTAAGATTTGCTGAAATGCTTCTATTGTTTCATTACCAATAGTTCTAATGAATTTTGATATTCAACACTGGCATAACAAATGACACCAGTTAGTTCATATGTAGGCAGAGAAAAATTGTTATTCTAATTACATTTTATACATTTTTGTTCATATTTTATCTTGACTTTCCTCTTTCAATCTTACATTTTTAAAGACAATTTACTCGAGGGAAGAAGAGCATACCAAAGGATTAAGCGTCTCATTTATTTTTATTTTTATTTATTTTTTAAAAGTGAGAGGTAATGAAAAATGGAGGTTGAGAGATAGGAAGAGGGAGATATAGAAGGTGCTAACAGGAGAGATGGAGGAAACACAGTCACCTTAGTTCAAGAAGATAAAACACACCATCCTTATTTTATGGTGGTTGGATTGGGCTTTCTTGTGACCCCAGATTGTTCTTATTCAGATTTTCACTAAAATAATAGCTTGGAAAGAAGAAAAATTTGCATCTGAAACTGAGATTCACTTTCCTGAATTAGCTGGCTAAGACCTAGCTATACACTTAGCTCACTCAGATGAGCAGGCAGTCTCCTAAATATCCTATCAAGGACTTCTCTTTACCTTAGATTTAAATTTAGACACTATGACTCTGATGACCAGATAACAGAAATTTAATGTTCTTTCACTTTCCCCCAAATAAATTTGACTTGTTCACAAGCCCTCCTTTCTGCTCCATAAGGACAACTATAACCACACCAGTGGGTAACTTAGCCACTCTTTGTTTACCAGTCTCTTTCAGGTAGTTGTTCAGCTACTTTAGGATTTTATCCAGTCAGCTGAAGTTCAGTCTCCCAGGCAGAGCTGCTCCCTACCAAGTTTTTACCTCTCTATTCCCTAGGTGGTACCTGGGTGAGAAGAAGCTTCACCAGAGTGTGGCTATGGGGAGACTATCAGTGTATTGTTCTTTCCTCCCTCTGACACCGGGGAGGTGGTGCACTCCTCTACAGTTCGGAGCCTTGGCTTCTGCTCCTCTCACATCTGCTGCTGATGTGGGCCATTCTCTCCATTTCATCTAGATCTTCCCAGCAGAGAAAAAGAACACAACTCATCTGGGGTTAGTTGTTTCTGTCCACAAAAGAAGTGTTTTACAGAGGACATATTGAGGGGAATGATAGAAACGTGACCCTATTATTATTTCCTTTCAATATCAACCAGCACACAAATGCTAGTATTTGCTGCCGTGGATAAATGTGAAGGTTAATATTATTTCCTATCCATTCCATTCCATAAAGCATATAAAAATTATTTAAAATTTACTCATCATTATATAAAAACACGTACAAATTTGTTAATTTATTTTGCAATAATATTTATCGAGGATCTACTATGTCACCAGTTACTTGAGGATGTTAAGATAGATTAGATCCCACCCTCATTGAGTTTACAGTGTATCAGCAGATAACCATTGTTAAAAAAGCTATTAGAATAAAATGTAATGATTTACGATAAGGGAGATATTTGAGGCTGGCAGACTTCAGACAAGAGGAGTGAGATTCATTTTGAAGCTGGAAGGACGTATAAGAATAAATCTCTACACCAAAGAGAGAATAGCTTGAGAGAGGCCTTGAGGCTAGAAAGACCAGACACTAACAGGCACCAATTGAACCTTATCATAGCTAACGGATAGTGGTGACCCAAATTGAGACTGGAGAGAGGCCAACACTGAATCTTAAGGAGTGCGTATAAGATTTTAGAATTAATCCCAAGAGCACTGGGAAGCCATTTGTTAGTTTTATGTTAAACGTTTATTAAAACCAACAACCTGGTTGGAGAATGTATTATTATAGATTATTAGGTGTATTCACAGATTATAGATTATAGGTGGCCCTGGGTGGCTATGGGAGATCAGCTGATTCCCATGAGAGCCAAGTGCAGGGGACAAAAGAAGAATAGACAAATTCAGGAGACTTTAAAAATGTAAACTCAAGATGTGGTGATGGATTAGATAAGAGAGTGATAGAAAGAGAAGAATGAAGATGCCTCAAAACTCCCTTTGGTAGGTGGTACACCATTTAAGGGAAAGTGTGACAACAAAGAAAGGCAGCCAGCTGGGGATGAGGAATAGAGGAAGAGTTCCTTTATGGAGATACTGATTTGGAGTAGTCTGTAGAATACCCATGTGGTTGGTTTTAGGAGACAATTAACTATATAGGAGGAGCCCTCAATGAAAGGCCTGAGTTAGAAGTGCTTGTTGAAACCATTCAACACACTTGGTAACTAAACCACCTGAAGTACATAGGAAAGGAATATAAAACTAGAAATGAATTCAAAACTTGAGAAAGTATAAAGAAGAAAGCTACAATGAAAAGGAGACTTTGAGAAAAAAAGACCAACGTGAATAGAAAGCATCAGAGTAGCCAAGGAAAGAGAGAGTTTTGAAAAGGAGGGTATGGTCAAAATTATCTAATGTTGCTGAGACGTTCATGTAAAATAACTGTCTAAAAATGACCAGTGTCCATTGGTGGAGAAGTCTGGCCAGAGGACCTTAAGATCAAACTTGTCCAACTTGTGACCCATGGGCCACATGTGGCCCAGGACAGCTTTGAACGGGGCCCAACACAAATTTGTAAACTTTCTTAAAAACATTATAAGATTTTTTTACAATTTTAAAAACTTATCAGCTCTCGTTATTATTAATGTATTTTATTATATGTGTGGCCCAAAACAATTCTTCTTCCAGTGTGGCCCAGGAAAGCCAAAAGATTGGACACCCCTGTTTTAGATCGAAATAAAGTGGAGAAAAAGATTGAGTAGAGAAAGGAGTGGGAAAATGTACACTGAGTGTAACTGTTTATTCAAAAAAACCTGTCTAGTATTTACATTTGTTCCCCTGGCTTGAAAGGCCTGCCCTGCATAAAAAAAGAATCCAAGCTCTTCTAAAAGAGATAAACTTTATCATCACTTCATTAAGGCCCACAGCTGAGAATACAGAAGGAGGCTGAATTCGTGGAGACCATGTCTCTGAGTATAGCCAGAGAAAAATCTGGACAAACATTGGCTTTGTCTTTCTGTTCAGTTTCACTGATTCAAAAATCTGAGGGCCTGTGAGGGCACCGCTTTAACCCCAACTGTCCTATTGATGCTCCAATGTTGTGCCAAGAACATTGGCCAGCCCGCTTTGGAGCTGGCAGCTGCTGAAGCAGCGGTCCCACTGAGATGTCTAGTAAGCCCTGCTCTTTTATGCATGTCATGGCAGTCCTCCTGGCACTGCCTGGGCTCTCATTTCATTGTCATTTCAGCCGGTGGAGTAAAATTTAAAGTAGGGTAGGACTCCCAAGTAGAAACTGAGCTTGCTTTGAGTTCGTAATTAGGGCAGACTTGTTACTGAGATTCTGACAAAATAATTTCTGAAACGACGTTTATATAAATAGAATAAATAATTGTGTTCTTCCATACAGATAGTTCAGACCTGCCTTGAACATATCATGGTAAAAGAAATACAGGATTGTTTTTAAATAGTTCCTGATTGCTTTAATTATTTTAGGGTAATGGTTTAGAATGCTGGTGTCCAAATTAAAAATAAAATAAAATAAAATAAAATAAAGATCAAATCTAAATTATCTGAATTCCGTGGGGGCTTTCTACAAGTGAACTTCTGCACATGTGAAATGCCTGCTTTGTTTTTGCCTTTTTAACAGTTTTTTTGAATTCGATGTCAAGCCAACCCTTTGCTTCTTGGGGCCAGCATCACCATCAGGCTGGCTCTGAAGAACCGCAGTCTTTCAGTTAGACACCCACACTTCTCACTGAATTGCTCCCCTCTGAAAACAATGAGGCAATTCATTGTCCCAGTGTCCTCCAGGGACAGAAAACATCAACCCAGAGCTGAAATCTTCAGATAAGGGAGCCTTTGAATGTTTGTCTAAAACTTTTAAAATCACCCCCCCCCCGCCCTTCCCCCCCACCAAAAAAAAGAAAGAAAGAAAGAAAGAAAAAAAGAACAGACACCATTTACGAGCTGGGAGAGTGGATTGGAACAGAAGACAGGAGGAAGGGAAAGCAGAAAACTGATATCTATTTATCTGATTCTCCAAACTCAACTCTAAAGCCAGTATTAATCACAGGCAGGAGTACGTCCTGTTCAAACAGCACCTACGCTGACTGGCAGTGGGGCTCTGGGCTGTGTTTGACTGGAGCTGAGGGGAGTCTCTGGGTGTCAGCCTCTTCGTGCCTTATCATGTTCCAAGTGGATTAACTTTACTGAGCGGCAATGCAGTGATCTGTTTCTGTAACAAGTTGTGACGGCTATCTGTGTACTTTCTGCATCGTATGGAGGTATTACTGCCACTGACTGTTAAGCCTCGATGACTCATTGTGCTGAGCTTTATTCCTAGCAACTGGGAGGAGAAAAACTCACCATCCAGCCTTTTTTTAATTTTTATTTGTGAATGCCCAGAACAAGTCACGTATGTTTTTTAACACTTGTCCTCTATGTAGGCCTGTATCTTAGTTTACACTGCAGTACATTAGCTTATATTAAGGCTATAACATGTTTGTCTTTTCCACCAAACAGAGGAGTTTTTCAGTAAAGGAATGTATATTTCCCTATGTGGAATCGACCACTTATCTCCAACGCTTGGTGCCCTGTATTTGGAACTTTGTGGTGTTCCATAAATCGTTGCTGAGTGAATGAATAATTGAAAACATCTTTACTAGTAGGAGCAAATTGATCGTTACTGCTAAACATGCTAATAATCTGGAAATAACATTTTTTCTTGCTTGCCTACTCACACTTAAACTATTTCTTGAACCCATATAAGGAAAGGCAATCCTATCTTTTGTCATTATTACTATACAGAAGAACTGACTAAATAACAATAGTTTTGCACTTCCTAAGTCCAAGTGTCATCGTATTCACTTGCTGCTTTTTAATCAACAACCCTGAGGTGTATTTTACCCCAGAATATCAAAGCAGGAAGGACTTCAGATGTTTCCTGATCCAATTTATTTTACCTGTGAGAAAACTGAGACCTACATAACTGAGATGGTGGCCCACAGTGTACTTGTGGCAAAGCCAAGACCAAAATTCAGGTCTCATTCTTCTAGTAACTCATACCAGGGGCCAAACTTTTCACTCAGGAATGAATAACAAGCAGTGAGGCGTTAAATCCTTCACACCAAGTCTCCATACTGCAAGTCAGGACACGGCCACAATTGTGAAAACAGCATATGAAGTCATATTTCTAGTAAGGATTCCTGAATTTTCTCCATGACTTCTGTAAATAATACACACACATATATTCTATGTGGTTCTCATGATGAATTGGAGAAGTGTACAATATCAGGATTTAGAGGGATTGTAGTTCCCACTGGACCAAACCCCTCTTTGGTTTTGGCTATTACACCTCCAGTTTGTAGGAATTCACATGAATTACTTCCTGTTCTTAGCACATTAATATTAATTATTGATATTAAAAATTTTATTCTTTAGACCAAACTTACATCTATGCTTTATCTACTCTTTCTCATGGGTTTAATTTGTGTCTTTGGGGCTAAAGAGACCCAGGTCTAAGCCCTCTTGAGTGTGCTTGCATAACATTATGTGGACAATTGTGTTGTCTCCCTAAATCATCTCTCTTTCAGGATAAATATCTGTCCATGATATCTTTATCATCATAGGAACTTTATGACTCAACAGTAGATACATAAAGAATATCTTTAACTTCCTGAAAAATAACCCAGAAACCAAAATGATACAAAAACATATAAGATGGTAATGATTCACAAATTAAATAAATATAACACAAAAAATAATAAACACAAGCCCAATACATGATTGTACTAAAAGTTATCAATTCACAAACAAGGATAATGAGGACACTGGGAATAAAAGTAAGGGTGGTAGAGGGAGTGGGCGAGATGAAGGATTTTTGTAGAAGTTACTCTTCCAAAACCTTGAAGCAGGCTTTTGATAATAGTGAGTTATTTTCATTTTTGAAGAATGCTAACATAAAAACGATTTTAAAACTTTAGAGAGCTTTGGCGTCTTCGAGAATTGTGTGTGAGGTGGGTATTGTGTTGGTTGTTTCAGGAAATTATGAGAAAAAAAATTGGAATGACTGCAGAGAGTTCAGAAACAATCAAAAGACTAACCAAATTTATGCACGAAGCATTGAAAATTGAATGTTTGGCCAACATCTCCAGTTTCCTGTGGTTTCAGGGCCAGAACCAGTAAGCCCCAATGTGCATTTTTAGTTAGCCACCTACTTATTTTGTGAAGAAATCAAAAGTGCCTATAAGGTAGAATTATGTTAAGAGAATAGAAAAGTTCAAATTTTACCGTGCATACAAGTTGAGGGTTGGGCAGCAGATAACAAAACAAGTCTGCAAAGCAGAATAAGGCATTAGAGAACTTGCCTGCAGTCTAGGAGAGAAAGAATTAAAAGACCATCCATCATAAAGGTAGTTCAGATCTTTCCTAAGTTATAGATTCCTGTAACTGTGCAGAGTTTTTACAAAGGTTTCTTCATTCACTCCACCTCCACCAGAGGCTAAATATATGATAGCACATTTCAATGATATGTTTTTGACTCAGAAATACAGTTGAAGTGGCCTGAAGAAATAAGATTGCTTTCCATCGGGCAAAGATGCATTGGATTGGTGACTCTTTGGGCACTTTTTCTCAAAAGGAAGATTGTTGTTTCCAGACAGCATGGCCACCACTCCTGACAACTTTCCTTCTGAACAAAAATAGTCCATTTCCTTTTTTTTCCTCTCCCCCTAGTGTTTCAGAACCTTTATTTATTTTAACTCTATTTTTAATCACAAAAATGAAAAAGTAATGAGGCTCCCTCTAAATCTGATTTGGGGTAAGGTAAAGAATACATCAGCTTTGTTCCTGAAAGTCTACCTGTGAAAAGATTCATAGCCCACATTTTGTACACACAATTCCCATAAGGGTGTTCTCCATTTGCAAGAACGTGGCAAATATTACATCCTTCTGTCTTAGGTTACTTGTAGAAGATTTTCTTTCTCTTTTATACATGGTATAAATAGCAAGTCAACTGTCTGTAATAAGATCTTTTTCTTTTTTAATTTAATTAATTAATTTATTTATTTTATTGTTTTTGACACAGAGAGAGAGAGAGAGAGAGAGAGAGAGAGAGAGAGACAAAGACAGAGGGAAGGGGGAGGGCCCAGAACAGTCTCCATAGTTGCACATCATCGGTTTTTCCACATAGTTTCATTCCACAGGTTGGCGGGGCTGCACAGGGCAGGAACTGGGCCGGGGTCTCACCCCAATGAGAACTGAACTGGGGGCACTCCCCAGTTCAGCATCTGGGTCCGCATGGACCGGGGCCGGGATTCAATCCTAGGTCCCTGGGGCTGCAAAGTGAGCACTTAACCCACTAAGCCATCCCAGCTTCCCCATCTTTTTTAATTTTTAATGTACTTTATTTGAGCAGTTTTAGGTTTACAGTGAAACTGAGTAGAAAGTACAGAGTTCTCATATACTCCCTATTCCCACACAATAAATATCTTACACCACAGTTATATGTTACAATCAAATCAACCTGCATTGACACATCACTTTTATTTATTTTTAAAGTATGTCATACTATTGAGCACTTCTGATTATACTCCCAACTCAGAGCATGAAAAAAAAATTGACTGTATTATCAGTAAAATTTTATATTCCAAAGTATTCAATGTATTGCTTATTTTTATCAAATATCTAATAGTCTTGACATCTGATGCTCAGGTAGTTTAGAGATTTCAGTTTTTATCAGATGTAATTGAAGCATCCTAAAGGATCACCTTAGATTCAAGAAAACCAAAGTGTTGTGTTAATTTTTACATGACAAGGAAAAAGAATGGGACACAGTTGTTCATACTGTCTGGGGTTTTTCACATTCTTTGCAATCTTCAAAACCAGGCTTTTAGTTTGCTTTTGAAACTCCGTATTTTAGATACTGTGACCATAAATACTTCTCTCTGAGAAGTGTAAAATTCCATAAAACTTAAAACATAAATAGGATGTTTGAGATCCTACTGTTTTATAAATAAAAGATAATTCATGTATAGAGCAAAGAAAGTCATCAGGGATAAAGAGAAGCATTACATAATGATAAAGTGGTGTATTTCCCAAAAGATATAACGATCTTTATCATGTATGCACTCAAAAACAGCACCAAAGTATGTCAGGCAAAACCAAATAGAATGACAAGAAGAAATAGTTAAATCCACTAATGTAGTTAGAGATTTTGATTCTCTCTTACAGAAAGAGAGTCAAAAGGCAGACAATCAGTAAGGATAGTAGTAGAATTCAACACCACCATTGATCAACGAGATATGGATATGTAATATATATGTACTACCTCATCCCAATACAGCCAAATACACATTGATTTCAAGCTCACATCAAATGTTAATCAAGATAAAACAAATTCTTGGCCATAGAACTCACTTTTTTTTTTAATATATTTTTTATTTATTTATATTTATTTTTGAGAGAGAGAGAGAGAGAGAGAGAGATTCAGAGACAGAGAGAGAACTGAACTGGGGGAGCTCTGAGTTCAGCATATGGTTCCACACGGGCCGGGGCCGGGATTCGATCCTCGGTCCACGGCGCTGCAAAGTGAGCGCTTAACCCACGGATCCACCCCAGCTTCCCCAGAACTCACTTTAACAAACTTAAAAAATTGAATTTATACAAGGGATTAAACTAGAAAATAATAATAGAAAGAGAGCTGAAAAATTCTAAAATACTTGAAGATTACATAACACATATCTTAATAACATGATCAAATAAGGTATCTTGAGAGATATTAAAAATATTTTTAGTTAAATAAAAGTAAAAACATAATTTATCAAGTTTTGTGGAATGCAACAAAAGCAGTGCTTAGTGGAAATTTTATAGCATTGAATATGCCCATTAAAAAAAGAGAAAGATATAAAATCAATTATAATCTCCTAACTGAGGAAACTAGAAACAGAAGAGCAAATTAAATTCAAAATAGGCAAAAGAAAAGAAATAATAAAAATTTGAGCAAAACTCAATGAAATTAAATGCAAGAAAATGTTAAAGAAAATGGAAAACTGATTCTTTGAAAAGATCAATAAAATTGATAAGAATCTAGGCAGACTAACTAAAAAAAGCACAACAACACACACACACACATTATGAATATCAGAACTTAAGAAGGAGACATCATTACAGATACCCTGGACATAAAGGATAATTGAGGAATACTGTGAACAACTCTATGCTGGCAAATTAGATAACCTAGATAAAGTGGATCAATTCTTTCAAAAACACAATCTGACAAAACTCATAAAAGAAGAAATAGATAATATGAATAAACCTATATCTATGAAGAAATTGAATTGATAACTAATAACCTTCCAAAACAGAAAGTATTAGTCCTAGATGGATTCATTAGTAAATACTACCAACATTTAAGAAATAAATTTTACTAATTCTCTACAATCTCTTACAGAAGACACAAGTAGATGAAATACTTTCTAACTTATTTTATGAGTCCAGCATTATCATAATATGAAACCCATAAGAAAATTTACAAGAAAAAAAGACTAAAGACCAATATATCTCACTGAGATAGATGCCAAAATCCTCAAAAAAATACATACATATATATATATATAAATATATATATATATAAATCATATATATATATCTATATATAGATATAGATATAGATATAGATATAGATATAGATATAGATATAGATATAGATATACACACACACACACACTTAATCCAGAAGTGAATACAAAGAAGTATGCACTTGACCAAGGTGGTCAGGTATGCAAGTGTGGTTCAACATTAGAAATCAATTTTTGTGATTTATCATATCAACAGGCTAAAGAAGAAAAATCTCATAATCATATCAATAGATGCAGAGAAACCATTTGGCAAATCTAACACTTATTCAAGATTAAAAAAGAACTTAGTAAACTATAAATATAGGGGAACTTCTTTAACTTGATAAAGAACATCTACAAAAAACCTCTGTATAGCTAATATCACACTCATGGTGAGAAACTTAAAAGGTTTTTATCTATGATCAAGTACAAAGTAAGGATGTCCCCTCTCATCGTTTCTTTTCAACAATGTATGGCAAGTTCTAGTCAATGCAATAAGCAAGAAAATAAAATTAATAAAGTTTACATATTGAGAAGTAAGAAATAAAACTGTCTTTGCTCACAGATGACATGATTTTCTATGTAGGAAATAAAAAAAAAATTGACCAGAAAACAAAACTGTAACTGATAAAATTTATCACAAGGTTGCATATTAAGTTAACATACGAATGTTATGTTTCCCTGTATACTAGCAATGAACAAATGGAATTTGAAATTTGAAACACAATACCATTTACATTTGTATTCTGAATAATGAATTACTAAGGGATAAATTTAACAAAATATGAATAAGCTCTATATGAATCAAACTATAAAACTCTGATGAAAAAAATCAAATAACTAAATAAATGGAGAGGTGTTTTATGTTCATGAATAGGAAGACTCAATGTTATATCAATAGATAAGTTTCTCCCCAGATGAGCTGTAGATGCAATTAACATCTCAGCAAGTTATTTTGTGAATATTGACAAACTGATTCTGAAGTTTATAAAGATAAGCAAAAGACCCAAAATAGAATACACAATATTAAAGGAAAAGAATAAAGTGGTACTGTAAAGTTACAGTAATCACGACAGTATGGTATGATTTTCGATTAATTACTTAATCCTGCTGGTCTTCACGTTCCAGTCTGTGAAGTGGGTTTTGCAATGCTGTCACTGCCAGGATTAGCAAAAATGTATTAAAAGCCTATAAGGTAAAATAAAGAACAGTGACACTGGAGCCAGACCAGCTATCCTATTTATTTAACTTTACTATGCTTCCTTTGCCTTGAAGATTATGATAGGAATAAATATATATCTCAAGAAACTCATTAAAATTAAAAAAGTAATAATCAAAATCATATAAACTGCTTACAGTATGCAAGGCACACAGTAGATGTTTATAGTGTTTACTATAATTATATCATCTTGGATTTGAAACATCTAAAGAGGAGAAACTGTGCTCATTGCCTTACACTTAGACAAAGATTTTGGTCATTATCAACTGATAGTCTAAGACTGGACTTTTTTCTTCTTATTATTCTTTCTTTAAAATCAATTATGTCTCTTTAAGCAGTTTAGGTCAATTTTGTAATCTAGAACTAAGCAAATAAAGTATGTTTGTATAAGTTGCAGATTTTATTTTCCAAATTGTCTCCTCCACAGTTTTTAGCATTAAACCATAAACTGCTTTCCATAGACCAGTGTCTCAGTTATGGTTTTGGTTAGAAATATGACTTCAAAGTAATACCTATAATGTTCATATATCTAGCAAACCACAATACAGTGGAAAAATCATTAGATCTGGTGTTGAACACACCTGAGTTTAGACTCAGTCAATGCTTACCAAATACGTGATGTAAGGGATGTCAGTTATTTTTCTGTGGTCTAATTTGATAATATGGAACAGGAGCAACTGTGGAAAAATAAAATCATGTATCTACCAATTATACATATTCTAGAGTGACAAAAAGACATATATACCTGATCCTAACACTTGGTAAAGTGATTAATAGTCTAAGGTGACCAGATGTCCCGCTTTTGGTGGGACAGTCCTGATTTTTAACAATTTGTCCAGCGTCCCGTGGCATTTTCAAAAAGTCCCGATTTTTGGAAAGAATGCACGACAAGCTAGGGAATGGCGGGAGATAGACCAAATTTTTAACCAAGAACCCCCCCCCCCCCCCTGTCAATGGTGTCGCACTTTACCAATGTTAAAATCTGGTCACCTTAAAATAGTCACAGTTCTAGTGACAGCTTGCTTGGGTTCACATTATGGGTCTGCTGCTTACTATCTCAGTGACATTGATAAGTTAATTCACCTCATTATGCCCCAGTTTCCTCATCTATGAAACAGAGATACTAGGACTACCTACGTTAGGGGGTTGTTGTGGGAATTACTGTAAGCCAGTTCACACAAAGAGTTTAGCATAGACTCTTTGTCATCTTTGGGATATAAGATTTAAACATATACAACTGCAAGAAATGTAAATGCTGAAACACAGGGAGTATAAAAATCAAGGGACAGAATCAGAAATATATCAAGTTTTTGTGAAAGAATACCATGAAGAATATGCATGCCATTTCAAATTTTGATGTGCCAAATCAATGGAATATTATATCTCTCAGGCATTGATTAATATAAATTTTCTGCACTTTGAGAACTTTCCAATAGTAGGAAAGTGTTTTATAACTTTGCCATCTCTTAGAGCAGCAGAGAGCACAGAGTAGGTGTCTTATTAAGGGCGGAACACATAAAGAAAACCTAAATTCTATTTGGGTAGTAACGTGAGGTCTAAGTTTCTGGAATCAGTGGCTTGTAGTCATACTGCATTACAAGTCAATTACAAACAGATACGAAATTGGATATTGATTTTTATGTCAAATATTTTTAAATCAACACAGAACATTACTATTTAAATTATGCTGATGAAGACTTTTTTAATATGCTCATTTTCATGTAGTTAGGAAACTAGGTTTTCTAATATCAGTTGTTCTTTTTTTAAGATTTATTTTATTGTTTTTGACAGAGACAGGGAGAGACAGAGAGAGATAGAAGGGCCCAGAGCAGTCTCCATAGTTGTACATCATCAGTTTTCGACATGGTTTCATTCCACACCGGTGGGCAGGGGCTGTGAGGGGTGGGAACTGGGCTGGTGCCTCCCACATGGGAAGCCCATCTCAGGTTAGCATATGGGTTTGCATGGACCAGGGCTGGGGTTCGATCCTTGGTCGATAAATAAAATATTTTAATTTAGAGATTCTCTATTACTCTTTAAGATACTCTCTCACATTTAAAAAATACACAGTATATTTTACGTTCTAGAGACCAAGAATGCTGATCTTGTAAATGAAGCAAAAGCAATCATCAAAGCATGCTCTATGGATCAGAATGGAGAATACGTTTCATATGTCTTTCAATATTGTACAGTGTTTTCATGAAAACACTTCATAGTGATAGACAATATTTAGTGATAGGCCTATAACTGTAGGCGAGATTCCTCCAGCATTCATTCATTCATTTATGCATTTCTAAATCCATTCATTTCAAAAATATTGAACATCAAGGATAAAAGACTAAGAATGATTCCCTATGTTACTGAGACCAACTGGAATGTACTTGCTAACATATCAGGCTTTGAGAATGTGCAAAATACATTCTCAATATACAGTTCAAGACTTTCTCTTAAGGATGCAAAATAAGTTTCTGTAGATAGGAGAAACATGTACAGTTCAGAATAAGAGAATATCTATAACTTAAAAAATAATGAGGCACCATCTTATCTTGAGTTATTTCTAGTTCCTTTCAAAGGAAAGGCTACGCAGTCAAGACACCAAAGGTTAAGGCCAAAGCTTTGGGAATTTTCTTCCTCAATTCAGCCACTATCATAGATTAAATATTTTCATCACTGAGAATTCTCAAGGTAATATTTCATATGAAATTACACACAAAAAAAATCAATGACATTACTGTAAAAGTTAAATACTCCTCACAATACTTCTTTTTATAAAAGATTTATTTTATTGGTTTTGACAGAGACACAGAGAGACGGGGAGAAGGGGAATGGCCCAGAGCAGTCTCCATAGTTGTACATCATCAGTTTTTGACATGGTTTCATTCCACAGAGGTAGATGGGGGCCGCACAGGGTGGGAACTGGGCTGGGGGCCTCCCTCATGGGAGGCAGGCCCCCTTGATCCTGGTGCTAAATGGGGGCAAGAACCAAACTGGGGCCTCCCACATGGGAAACACACCCCAGTTCAGCATATGAGTCCACATGGACTGGTGCTGGGATTCGATCCTCGGTCCTTGGGGCTGCAAAGCCATCCCGGCTTCTCCTCACACTACTTCTATGTAAAAGATTTATCCTTAAAATTTTAATGGGAAAGC
Organism: Craseonycteris thonglongyai; assembly: GCA_004027555.1. NCBI lineage: Eukaryota > Metazoa > Chordata > Mammalia > Chiroptera > Craseonycteridae > Craseonycteris > Craseonycteris thonglongyai. The sequence continues at coordinate 42,275 of PVKE010006287.1, forward strand.
TGGGATGGCTCTGTGAGTAAAGCACTTGATTTGAAGCCCCGAGGACCGAGGATCGAATCCCAGCCCATGCGGACCCACATGCTGAACTGGGGTGTGCCCCCAGCTCAGTTCTTGCCAGGGCCTATGTGGGAGGCTCCAGCCCAGTTCCTGCCCTGTGCAGCCCCGCACCACCTCTGGAGTAAAACTATTTGGAAAACTAATGTCAACTATGGAGACTGTTCTGGGCCCTCCCCCTTCTCTCTGTTTCTCTCTGTCTCTGTTTCTCTCTGTCAAAAATCATTAAAATAAATCTTAAAAAAAAAAAAGATTTTAAAACAGAAGAATAGGCTAAGGCAAAAGAAAATGTATTGTTCAATGTGATGTAGACAATGTTCAAGCAGCATGGTGAAACAGGATTTTATAGCTATTAATTAATATTGCAGAATTATGGAGATCTTTGAGTTATTGAAGTATTGCAGAGTTTTGTCATTGAAACTGATGTTATCTACATACAATTGGTCTCAGAAAATAAATCCTCTATTTTTAATAATGATCTTGTTACAAGTCAAATTGATTTGTGATCCCTCCAAAGGAGTTTATAATCTTACTTTTTCATCATTCATATCACATTGTCGTAAGTGCCACATTGCAAAGACAAGTGATCCAAACCACCAAGTTCTGAAATGGTTGATATACTCAGAGAAGTTGAACAAATTCTCTAGAGGTCTGGCTAATTAGTTCATTCCACTTATCTCAGAAACTGAAATCTGAAGAAAATCTGATGGTTTTTGAGTTTAGAAATTCCTTTGTAGCCAATCTCACGTGATGCCAGGGCTCACTGTGTGGAAGGAACATAATCAATTGCAGCATTCAGATCGTAGGGAAACAAACAGCCCCCTGTCCATCAAGGGAGTCGTGGGGCTCATTAATGGAAGCCTAGCAGGTACTGCAGAATTGTCTATGGCAACTCAGCTGTTTGCCTCTGTTTTTCAATCTCAAAAAATTAAAAAATAACATTTGTCCCCATTTTGGGGAAAAGGGGTTCTATACAGAAATGTGCTACCCAGATCACCCCCAAGGAAGGACTTTCTGTCTCAGCAGACAGACTGCTGTTCTCAGCCTCCTCGGGGTTTGATCCATTGACTGAGAGCTAACTTGCTCAAGTACATTTTTCCCAGGCAGGACACAGCCAATGACTGATCAAGATAGGGGTATAAAGGCTAATTTCCATGTAATGTGGGTCATCTCTGAAGAATTGTAGGCACTCGGGCACACTCTGTGAGGATCTCTCCCTCTGTGCCCCATCTTGTTTCCTCCTTGTCCCTCCTGAGGATGTTGGTACTTAATAAAAACTGTTTGCCAAGTTCAGTTTTAGAGTTTGCTAGAAAATCAGACCTCCAACAAAAGATAAAATTGCATTTCTAGATATAGATAATATTCTGTGTATATCTGCACAGAATATGCTTTCCTGTGTTAGTTTGGGAAGATTATGAAATACACCTATACACAATTAAGAGAGAATGTGTTTGTTACAAAACACAAAAAGACAGATGTATTTATTATAATTTTGCAAAAACTTTAATGTCAACTGTTTAATACTTCATCAACCCCTCAGTCAAACCACAGTCAAGTCAGACACTGTTCACACCTTCCTACCTTTCTTGTAACACTTCGTCTTCTATTGTAAAAGTTGCCAATTTAAACAGTAATATTTTTAAGAGAATTCAATAAAAAAGAACCAAAGCAGCTGAAAAAATATTGTAATGTGCAAACTTTGGAAGAAATATACAGAATTCTAAGAATGTAAAAAGCACTGCAAAAACAGTTCCGTTGACTCAAGCAAAATATAAACCATTTGATGTACAGAACCTACTGAGGATCTATGTTTTTGGGTGAGAAATTCACTAACCATTTTTTAACTGATGACTACAACATTTAGGATCTGCTGTTAGGCATAGCAAGTGTTAGGACAGAGGGTGAGGAAGAGGTTTCTGCTCTCAGAATCAGAATGAAATAAGAGAATACATCAATTATATTTCAAATGTTCTGGGGTTGCGGAGAGAGGAGAAGAGAGAGTGGAATAGTTATATCTGAGAGAGGCTATAAAAATGAAAAAGATTCTGCCAGTTAGGATTGAAAGGATATTGTCTTAAAACAATAGCATGAATGATGGGAAGGAAGTGCACTGTGTGTTTTCCCTTAGTCTCAGTGCCCATGAAGAGAAATAATAGTTGGACAAGATTAGAGCTTTTCAAATGACATCTTTTGAAACACAGTGAACTCATTCATTAGTTCATCTAGGTCAACTTGTTGGAGGATAATCCTTGGAAGAAGGACCTGCAATCTACAGCATAGACTTCAACTTCTTGCAAATGTGGATAGGTTAAGATTTGTTTTCTTTTTCTTCTTAAACATTCAGGCCTGTGCTTGCTCTTTCAAATAAAAATATATGAGTGAGAACACTGCCACAGCCCTCAAGTGCCAAGTCCAATTAAAGATTAGCAAAGGCTCGGATGCCTCTGCTCTGTACATGTGTTCACTACCTCCTAGCCATAATTGTGCAATAGAGAATGAGTGGGTAGCATGCCAAGTCATGATAATATCTTTTACAGGTTTAATCTGGATGTTTTGTAAGCTTCTTGTCTGACTTTTATTTTTGTGAGATGTCAGATGTTGTCAGTGTTCTAACTTTGAAATAAAAACAGCTAACTACCTCCTAGTTCCAGCATCTAGATTGGAGTCCATTGAAGAGTATTCTTAGTGAGTGACAAAGTGGCAAATAAGCATTCATTTATAACTCCACATCTTTCTGAAGTTATGTAACTTTAGCAAAATACGAAAGTAAATGAGATGCTGAGGTTGATAGGATGGCAGATGTCACCCATAATGTTACTCTACTTTTCAACTTTTTATGATTAGTTGAACTTGTTGCTGAGTTCGGTGATGTTGGAATTTAAAAAGTTATAAATTTGGATGTGTTCGATATCTCCTTCCTGGAAAAAGATAGCAATTCTGACTGTTTTAAATAATTGGAGCCCTATATATGATTTTACTTGAAAAAGAAATTACTGATTTAAAAATTTGGAAGCCTTTATGTGATCCCTTCCAGGTAGATAATTTAATGATTTCTTCATATTAAAAAAAAAAAAAAATTCTTGTTCCTAGATGTATGTTTGCAAGAAGTGAATAGATAGAAGAGGGTCTCCATTATAATTGTGCATAAAATAAAAACAGTAGGGCAAGGTGGACTTCTTTTTTCACTGCTAAAATTTGGGTAGTAAAAAAGAACAGTGCAATAATTATCATAGTTGATGAAGGAATATTAATGAAAACCAACTATTGTGCCTAAAACAGAATTGACACATGTAGCTACTTATTAAATATTTGTTGGATGAATGAACATTCAAGGATATTAATTCTTAATGGAGCTGGAAAGCAAAAGCCAAATATGTAGCAATCAAAATTTTAGGGATCCTCTATTTAACTAAAAAATGAGGAGAATATGAATCAGTATAAAGAGATTTCAAAATATTTAGACATTAAATGAGAATAAGTGAGTTTAATAACAATTTGAAAATTTTAGGATATCTAAAATAATGTTTCATATCTAAAGAAAAGTTTTGATTATAATAAAAATTTTCTTACATATCTACTGTTTGGACCAAAAACAGAACATATTTTAAAATTAAAGAAACAAAACAGAACAAAACAAACACTTCATAATTCAGAGTAGGGTTGAGAAAAACAGGACATGTAATAAATTCTACAGAAAAAGATAATTAAACGTGATTACTAGCATTTTACCACAATGTAGACAGCAATTTCCAGGAAGCCCATTGGGAAAAAAAAATGTACGACAGAATTAATCATAAGATAATATCTTTAAGGAAATTGAGGTTATGGAAATCAATAAAAAACATCAATATATACCGGTAATGAGCAGTTTTTCGCATTGGGAGAATTAACCTTTTCCAAAAGAACCGGTGAAAGATGAATAATGGGGGTTCTGGTGAAAGATGGGCAGAAAAATCTATCCCATCTTTAATATGTCACATAAAGCATACAACTGTAAGGTGTAAGCCCCAGATTTATCTATTTCTAACTCTTGCTTTTAGCAAATAAATCAAATTTATTCCCATTTTACAAATGAGACCATTAAAATCCAGAAAGATTTCTGAGTCAAAATGATAGTGTAACTTTAGAATATACCACTTCCTACTTCCACTTCTAGTTTGAATTTTATTTAGACAATTATTATCAATATATGACTGTCAAGAGCCATTAAAAGTGCCAGTAAATAATTTGCTTTATTGTTTTGCCAGCGCTCTCGATCACGTTTAACAGTAGTTAAACACTGTAAGATGTTTTTAGTGGTTATCTGCCATTTTGCAGGGCAGGGTGGAGGGAGTGGGGGTGCTCCATACCATCGGTCCATCTTGCTGTAATTTCTCACTGCCCTTTCAGGAGTCTCTGCCCACCACTACCCCACCCCTTCATTGTGTGTGGTTTTGATAGAAACTGGTTGGTTACAGCCTCCCATAGTGGACACTCTACATGCCAGACCTCTCCTCTCTAGCTGAATGCTAGGAAGCAGGAAAAAGCTTCTGGGGTCTCTTTCGTTTATTACTCAAAGCCTCTGGCCTCCCTTACTCTCTATCAACAAATTTCTTTTACCTTAAGTTAGGTAGTATCATTTTATAAAGCCTGTAGCCATGGACACTGCAAGTCAAACTATTTATTTGTAGAAAAGACAATGGTTGTCTTTTCAAAATCATACTAACGCTTGACATGTTAAGCAGTTTTTGGTGATATTTTAACCAAGCCATGCATGCATGAATGACGAAGCAAAGGCTTTAAGAGTGGTATTGTGTTCTCTCTATTGAGTTCAGTATTTGAAATGTGATGGTATTTGAAGCTAGATCTTTTAAAGAGGTAATTAATTTAAAATGGGTCACTAAAGTGGACCCTATTCCAACCCAACTAGTACCCTTATCAGATGAAGAGATCAAGACAGGCCTCTATGAACCAGGAAATGGTCCCTCACCAGATACTGAACCTACTAGTAACTTGATCTTGGACTTCTCAGTCTCCACAACTGTGAGAAATAAATCTTTGTTATCTATATCATCCTGTCTATGGCACTTTTGTGATAATAGCCAAACTGCCTAAGACATTGCCCATTTGCACACCCAAGAGAGAGGCTTCAGAAGGAACCAAACCTGCAAACACCTTGATTTTGGACTTCTAGCCTCTATAACTCTAACAAAGCAAATTTTGTTGTTTACACCACTTCGTCTACGGTATGTTGGTCCCAACAAACTAATACAAAGAAGTAATATTGCTTGTCCAACATTCTACTGTCAGCCAAGGCAAAAGTTGGACCCAAATTTAAATTTAAGAAGTCCCAGACTAATGCTTATGCTGATTCATTCAAGCAGCTGTAAACTTGCATCATACGTATTAGGAGAATTATAATGTTATTTTGAGTGCTATTTTGGGTAATAATGTGACTGACTAGCATGGAGTTTAAAACTTCTGGTTATGCTTACCACTTTATAAAATGCTTCTAACTCTGAGATTGAATACAGGAGTATGACAAATCACTTATTAATATTCACACACATGCAAATGGCTATATTTCAGGTTTCCAATTCATAAGAGTTAAACAAATGTATTAAATTTGGATAGACATTTGTTTTTCAAGATCCATATTCCAGAATATGATCCAGTGGGTCTGAAAACAGAGCACATTCATTTGTGATTTTAGAAAGAAATTGCATTCTAAACTTTTACCAAACAGCTTTACAGCTTCTGTCAAAATCCATAATTAATCTTTTTTTCAAGTTAAATGCTAAGTTAACAAAGGATGCTAAATATAAATACACAAAAAAGAAAATGTAGCCTATCTTTAATTCAGTGGAAAATGAGGGTGAGTAAAAGCTTCTCTGGGGGAATTAGCTGATTCAATTAACTGTTTTAGTTAAATTAATCCCATTAGAGAACCAAACACTATCCAGTGCTCTGGAAAAAGGAACTTACTAAATGGCCCTTTGGTCTCCCAGCAATGAACATAATATAGGTAGATAACCACATGTCCCCAGAGCGTTTTATTCATTGTAGTTCAAATGAAGCTTAATCAAAATATTCTTATTTTCTGGTCTGTCCTTGAAAGAAGCTCAGTATCTGGAGTATTATTTTCAGATGATTCAGCCTCAGAATTTTATTTTAAAAAGTTTCCCTTCAAGCTATCCTAGCAATTGAGTAAATAAACTTAGTTACTTTCTTACTAAGAACCTTTTCCCAACTTCTACTGTACGAGGGCTGTCCAGAAAGAAATCCAGCCAAAAGTGCCTTTATTTTTTATATTACATGGCTGGATACTTTACGGACAGCCCTCTTACAGTCCATCCCCAGGACGGATATACTTGTATGAAGAAAAGCAAGGCTTCTCTTCGAAGGATTAACTGGAAAGAGAATGGCGGCATGCAATACCTTGAAGATTTCTATAGGGATTTTGGATTAATGAAGACTTGAACACAGTGTCCTAGAAAGTAAAATGAGTGATGTGTCTTACTGGAAATCTGTAGTCTTCTTAGAAATAAAAATTTAAAAAGCAAAACCATTTAAACTGCATAAAAATGTAAGATTCTTAGAAATAAGTCTAATAAAGATCTATACATTGAAAATTTAGGGGAGGCTGGGATGGCTCAGCAGGTTGAGGGCTTGCTTTGCAGCCCTGGGTCCAAGGATCAAATCCTGGCCCAGGCCCATGTGAACCCATACGCTGAACTGCGGTGTGCCCTCAGTTTGGTTCTTGCTGGGGCAAGCTTCCCATGTGGGAGGCCCCAGTTTGGCTCCCGCCCCAGATGTGCTTCCCATGTGAGATGCCCACTGGCTTGAAGGTGCATGCCTCCCATGTGGAAAGACCCCTGTCCAGTTTCCGCCCTTCTCAGCCCTGCCCCCACCTGTGGAATTGAAACTATGTAGAAAACCAATGACATGCAACTATGGAGACTATTCTGGGCCCTCCCCCTTCTCTCTGTCTCTTTCTGTCTGTCTGTCTGTCAAAAACAATAAAAAAAAAACCTTAAAAGTAAGAAAATTTAAAAACATTGAGAAATTAAAGAATACATAAATAAACTGAGAAACATTCTTTATTAATACCTTGGAAGACAATATTGTTAAGATGCCAATTATTCCCAACTTGATCAATGAAGTCCAAATACCAATAGGCCTTGTAAAACCAGACAAGCTGATTTTAAATTTCAAACAAAAATTCAAAAGGCCTAGGGTAAATAATAGGAAGGATGGAGTTGGAGGGCTAACCCTGCCTGGCTTCAAGAGGAACTATAAATATAAAATGGTAAAATATAGTTATATGTTCATATAACTATAAACATTATATAGTGTGGTATTGTCATCAAGATGCACACATAGACCAAAGGAAATAATGGAGTCCAGAAATAGACCCACAATTATATGAATACTGATTTTTGACAAAAATTCAAAGGCAATTCAATAAAGAAAGGATAGTGTTTTCAACAAGTAATGATAGCTCTCAATATACTCTAAAAGAAATGTGTATCTTATACCTTGTACCCAAATTAACTTATAATAGACAATAAATCTAAATTTAAGGCTTAAACTCATAAAACTTCTAGGAAAAAATGTTTTTGTTGTTTTTTCTTTCTTTTTGCTATAACACTAAAAGCACAAAGCAGAGTCCCCTACCACCCTTCCCCACAAAAAAAAAAAAAAGAAAAAGAAAAAAGGGATATACTGTACTTTACCAAAATTTTAAACTTCAGCTATTCAAAAGATACTGTTAAGAGAATAAAAACAAAAACAAACAAATGAAAAACAAGCCACCCACAGACTGGGATGAAATATTTGCAAAGCAGATCCCTGAAAAACAGCTTCTATCCAGAATCTATTCAGAACTTTCAAAACTCAATAATAAACAAAAATACAGTTTTAAAAAGGGGCAAAAAACTTGAATGGAGACTTCCCAAAGAAGATATATGGGTGATGAACAGGCATTTATAAAGATGCTCCATGTTATTTGACATTAAGGCAAGGCGAAATAAAGCCAGAATGAGATAACAGGACACATCTATTAAAATGGCCACTAAAAAGACTGACCATACCAAGTGTTGGCAAGGATATGAGGAACTAAACTCTAATACACTGCTGGTAAGTATGTAAAGTGGTACAACCACTTAGAAAAACAGTTCAACAGTTTCTTTAAATGTTAAACAAACATCTACTATATGACCCAGGCATCCACTTCTAGCTTCCTAAAAACTAATGATAAATGTAGGGAACTATTGGGAGTTTCTTATACACACACACACACACACACACACACACACACACACACATGCTCATACACACACTCAAAAAAAACATACACTCTTAATTGGCTTCATTGATTCAATTCTTTCCGTCTTTTACTCCATTATCTATACTGTTGTAGAGTATACTTCTAAAATATTAACTGAATCATTGCTTGGATTCAGTCTTTATTTTATTAAAGTCTTTTATTAAAAGTCTTTAATAAATGTATAAACTGCCTACTACATGTAACACTCTCAGACTTCCAACAGCTCAAGACAACCACAAATTACACCTTCCAAAACTACCTTTTTCCATTTCAATTTCCCAGATTTGAGTTGTGAGGAAATCTACCTTCACATAGCTAAAAACCCCGATGAATTCACTGGGAGCCAGGGGCTGAGTGCACAACTTTCAAGTCCCACTTTCTTAATTTTCAAACTACTTTATTCATAAAAATTAACTGAAAAATCCATTTCTTGATCAATCTGATCTAAATTGAGGTCTCTTTTAACTTTTTAAATCCATTTTTATTCTCTTAACTTAGAAAAACATTCTTTAATCTGACCTAAATTACACCATTTTGTGCTCTTTAACAGAATAATTCAAAATGGATAAAGTTTCTTCAAGCTTTCTAACGTCTTTCTTTTCATACCTCCATTTTTCCTCCTATAGAAACCTTATTGGTTCTCCATTTTATTTTACCAGCTCAGGACCCCCGTTGGGCTCACTTGTTTAATATCCAGCTAGACTACATCCCTTCTCCCTTATTACTCAAGTAACTTCTTCCAGCGTTGCCATTTGCCTTGTACTTCTCATCTTTTTCTACGCTCCACCTACCTATCTTTAACCTTAAAGCAATCCAATGTGTTAAGTCTTTGAATTCTGTTACAGCAGCCTCCCCACCATGCTGATGGGCACTGCTCTGTTCTCACTCGCAGCTTGGCTGCAGCCCTGTCTGACCAACCATTTATGTGCTCACAGTGAGTAGTGTCTGCTGCCCCTCACAATGGAGTCACAACCACAGGTTAACTGATCAAAGTGTCCTCCGTCTTCTTAGCTGCCCTTCCATCCTACTCCCTGTGTGTGAAAGGGATACCAGCGAAGTCGGGGTGGACTTTAATTCAGGATCAAATATTTGAATTAGCATTATCTGATAGTTCCCTGGGTTTTGATGGCTGGAAGTACGCTCCAGGCACTGTGCCAAGGCGTGGGGAAATATGCAAAGAGGAACAAAAAGCAAGGTATGATACTGGGTGAGAAGAGATTGAGATAAACTGTCTGGGGGGTAGGGAGGGTGGTATTATGAAGACAAAACTTTCAATTAAAGCCTGAAAATGGAACTAGTAGACAACAGGGTTACAGGCTTTTCCTGTGAGATGAACAGTCATGCAGAAGCCCACGAGCACATTTGGGGAGCTTGGGAGTCATGCGAGAAGCAAAGGGAGGAGATGAGGCTGCAGTGGAAGGTGTTGCCATCTTTTGAAGCCTCCTTCATGCCAGGTTAAGATATTTTCTGTTCATCCTAGAGCCATGCCTGTTAAAGAAACATTAATGATGATGCACAACGAGTTTCTTTCTTACAGAATTAAGTGGCCACCGTAGTATGATGAGTGGGAGATTGCTGGTAAGGAGCAGGACAGGCCACATGAGCCTAAGGCCAGTATCAGCACACAGCGTTCAGCACTGTGTCCTCAGGGAGGCTTCATAGTAAGAATGCAAGGCTTAGAGATTGCTGCCTTGATATTGAGAAAAGTAATTATACTTTTGAACAATAGACTGTATACAGCAGGCTTGGACTCGTCTCTCACAGGCGTCGTTCTCCCCTGACCTGCCCACCTTCTGGGGTTCTCAGCTGCATCCCGATGATGCCCTGGCCTCTGACTCCTTGAGCAAACCGCTACCTTCTGCTGCTGCCATCCGCCCACCCTACTTCCTCACACATTTGATCTTGGCGAGGGTGTGGGGAGAAAGGGTCAGGAGCAAGTACCCCATGGCACCTTGACACAGCACAGGGCAGTGATGGTCACTGCCTCAAGCTGACAGTGCCATGAGACGTTCAGCTGGTGCCAGCCCCTTGCCCAGCCACAATCCAAGTACCAAGGATGTCCCATCTCGGAGGTTGCTGTCTCCTGAGGGGCCACTGTCCACCGTAGGTTCAGGAGGAGGCCAGTGAGAGTGGGAGGCACCTGGTTAGCTTCCCTGGTTCCAGTTGGGACATGACATTTACGTCCTCCCAGTGGCATAGGTTGTGTGGCAGGTAAGAGGAGGAACCTGGCCGCTGGAGGACTGTGTGCTTGGAGGAGTGGCTAGGGCTCTGGGGCCCCTGTGAGGGTTGGCACTCTGCCCTGGGGAATATAACACTAAGTAGGAAGTATAAAGCAATGTAATATGTCGAGAGAGAGACACCATGGAAGAAAGGAAACTATTTTATATTTTGCATCTCTAAAGGCACCTTTTCATTTTGCACTGGGCCTCAGAAATCCTTTAGCTGTTCCTGGGCGGGAACTGGTGATGCTGTTACTATAGTCAAGGCAGGGGCTTAAGAGGAAAAGAATAGGATGATTTGTTCTTATTGTGCATTAGGTCTCCTGAATTATTCGATACTTCCAAAATACCGCTAGGCACATTGCATTGCATTGTGATGTTTCTGGTATCACTTTCTTCTACCACTAAACTGTGTGCTCTTTCAGCACAGGGACTTTCTTATCACATGAGGTATAATCTCAGCCCTCAGAGAGGATGAACTAATGTGGTGAGCACATAATGTGATGTATAGATAATGTCATGTAGAATTGTACACCTGGAAACAATGTAATTGTTATCAATCAATGTCACCCCAATAAATTTAACAGTAAAAAAAAAGAAAACAGCTATTGACTAACAGAAGAGTAAATATAGTGAAAGTCCTCCCCAAGGTGTGTGTGTGTGTGTGTTAATTTAAAAAAGTGGTTCTAATCTAACAGCTGGTCAGCAGAGCATTGAAGGCTTCTACCTCCCTTACGTTAGAAGCCCACATCCTATTTTTGTCCCAAGGTTGTTACCTATTCAGAGATATAAGTCAGGACAATTAAGATGTTAGTGATGAGGCTTCAGACTTCCCTTCTTACAGTTTAATAGAAGATCCACATACCTATTTTTAAAATTATTTTTTGTTAAATTTATTGGGGTCACATTGGTTGGTAACGAACACGTATCTTGAAACAAGTTTACATTTTAGGAGTTCTGGGAAAGGAAAAAAAAAAATCCACCTTCATTATCTATACAAGAAACAGGGCCAAGGAGAGTAATGAAGAGGATTGGCTTTTTTAAGATAAAAAATTTATTATTTTTGTGTTTTGAATAATAATTATTTTCCTCTCTATTACCTAAAATTTTAAACAATTACAGTAGTACCTCAGCAAAAAACAAACAAAAGAAAACCAAAGTAAAATATTCTGACAAATCAACACCTTCACTTAATACAATCCTTGGAGCCTTATCACTGATTATGTTGTGGTCTAATTTGGTTCTTATTGACCAAAAGGATGTCAAAGGGATCTCATATCAGTAAAAGACAAAACAATAAGTATGTAAAGGCAAAAGGACTGTATTATTTGAAAATTTAGTGAAGTCAGAGGAATAGAGAAAAACACAAGGAGGACCTGAAAAAGGGCTTACTAGGCAAAATTTATTGGATTTTGAGCTAAATAATGTGATAACAATTTCTAAACACAACAAGGTATTATGGTGTTGTACAATTTGAAACCCTAAGGAAAATGCAAAGGGTTTAGAAAACATTGTTGCAAAGCCGAAGAAGCATGTCCAGGTACAGTCACTTATTTCTCTGAATCTCAATATTTTAACTACTGAATTTTCAGGCTGTTGTAGCAAAATACAGGAAAGATAATGCTTGCATTGGATCCTTATGGCTCTGTGATGTAGTTAAGTTTTAAGCTCTCAAATCCTCAATTTTTTAATGACAAGAGACTAACAATAAGAGTACTTGCCCCATAAATTGTTAAGAGTTAGAAACGCATGTAAAAGGCTTGGTTAGCTAAGTGTGTGGCATGTATTAATATTAAACACTCATCATATGTTATCTACTATTATGAAAGGCAAGAATTAGAAAAATCTCAAAATTTCTTTTGATTTTATGAAACTGAAACTGTAGGTTTTGAGTTAATGCTGTGATGATTGACAGTTAAGTGCTTCCACTTAACATAGCTATGTCTCTCCCAACAGTTTTTTCCTGTAGAAATTCACTAACAATATGCAAGTTTCTTTATCTCTGAGTCTTTGTGTGTATGTGTAGGGAAACAATATATTTACAAGGATTTCTGACTTTGTTTTCAATCAAGTACTTACTCATTCATCTTTTTGTAAATGGCAATACTTTCAAACAAATAACAGAATATTTGTGTGTGTGTGTGTGTGTGTGTGTGTGTG